>PVHP010037416.1:0-17365 GCA_004024765.1 Zapus hudsonius
TGAGTTCTAGGTCAGGCTGGGCTAGAGTGAGACCCTACCTTGAAAAACTAAAATAATAATAATTTAAAAAATATTAGGGGATGGGGGAAATGGCTCAGTGGATAAAGCACTCACTGCTCAAGCTAGGGTTCAATCCCCAGACCCCATGTGACACGTGAAGCCAGGGTGCTGACTGAATGAGGAGAGGCAAGCTTCAGAAGTTCCTGGAAAGCATAACAAAGAACAGAGCAAGAGCATCCAGACCCTGCCTCAAATGAGGTGGACCTGCAAGGACTGACTCCAAAGTTGTCCTTGACCTCAAAAAAATAAAGCAAAAGCAAGCAAGCAAACAAACAAAACATTTACATAGCCATTGCATTTGATAAAATTCTGAAAATCATGCTCCCTTCCCCCCTTCTCCTCCCAGGCTGGCCTTAGGATGACCTTGAACTCCTGGTCCCGTTTTCTTACACAAAAGACTGTAACACATTACACCAAGTGACAATATGTAGGAGACACGCTGAAGTAGTCTTGAGATCCTCTCTGTGATTATGCATCTCACTGCTGCTAGTTTTCATTAAAGCAAAGTAGATGAGGGCGTTTACACCCAGGTGGCCAGAACTGGTGTTGTGACCGCGTCCCCTGCTAAGGCCTCATACAGTGTTATGTGCTGCAGAAAACCTACACTTCCAGCCAGCACGGTGGCGCACGTCAAAGGTAGGAGGATCGCCATGAATTTACACAGTGAACTACAGGTCAGCCTGGGCTAGATGGAGACGGAAAAGCCAAAACGAAGAAGAGCTAGGAAAAAAGAAAGAAAAACTACAATTCCCAGGAGCCCTTGCGGTGAGGTGCAAAAGCACGATGGGAAAGTGTTCACGCTGGACAACCGTCCTATTGGCGCGCAGTCGGCTAAGCTCGCGGCTATTGGACGGGTTTGTGGACGCTCAGTGGCGCCGACGCTCCTGGATTTGAGTTTTGTTTTGGGTGGCGTTGAGCCGAGGATCGCGCGCGTGGTGAGTGTGGAGCTCGGGGCTTCAGGCCGGGGTTTAGGGCAGGAGCTTTCCGGGTTCGCCGGGAGCCCCGAGCCGAGCCTAGGCGGGATTGCCCGGGCTCAGCGCCGGAGTCCCTCACCTCTCGCTAGTCGAAGCCTCCATTTCCTCGTCTTTCTTTAATTTATTTGTTTTACCTAGTTGCAGGTATGGAGGGACGCGGGGCGGGCCCCGACTTTCTTGCCTCTATAAACGACAGGCCGTGAGGCTTTACGTGAGTGGAATTGAACCGGGGTCAGCAAGCAGGCTTTGCAAGCAAGCGCCTTTAACCTCTGAGCCATCTCCCCAGTCCTATTTCCTCATTTGTAAAATAACGGAAATACTTGAGAGTAGTTATGTAGGTAAATAAAGTAGTATGTTTTAGGCTAGAGTGTATCTGAGTGGTCGAATGCTCGCCTAGCATTCAGGCCCTGGGCTCAATCCTAGTAAGCAAGGGCAGGGATAAGAGGACATCTGTCCCCCGGAAAGACCAGTTCTTGTGATCCATATGATTGCATCGGTCTATGGCTATACCTCCTAGATATCAACTATTTTAGTATACTAACTATTTTAGAAAATTGTAAATGTAGTTATTTTCCAGTTAGACCATTTTGTATTTAATTTTGGCCTTTATTTATTTATTTTTGGTGTTTTTCAAGGTAGGGTCTTGCTGTAGCCCAGACTGACCTGGAATTCAGTATGTAGTCTCAGACTGGCCTTGAACTCATAGCTATCTTCTTACCTCTGCCTCCCAAGTGCTGGGATTAAAGGCATGTGCCACCACACCTGGCTGTATTTTTAAATTTTATTTATTTATTTTTTTGGTTTTTCGAGGTAGGGTCTTACGCTAGTCCAGGCTGACCTGGAATTCATTATGTAGTCTCAAGGTGGCCTTGAACTCACAGCAGTCCTCCTACCTCTGCCTCCTGAGTGCTGGGATTAAAGGCGTGCACCACCACGCCTGACTAAAATTTTATTTATTAATTCATTTTCGTGTGTGTGCACGGTCACACACACACAGCAGGCAGCACAGACTCTTGCCACACTGCAAATAAATGAAGTGCTTTATTTTTCAGGCTTTACCTGGGTACTGGAGAATTAAACCTGGACCAGCGCCAAATAGCTTTAGCCATTGAGTCATTGCCCCAGCCTGCCTGCCTGCCTGCCTCCCTCCCTCCCTCTCTCCTTCCCTCCCTCCCTTCCTCCCTCCCTTCCTTCCTTCCTTCCTTCCTTCCTTCCTTCCTTCCTTCCTTCCTTCCTTTCTTTCCTTTCTTTCCTTTCTTTCCTTTCTTCCTTTCTTATTTAGAGACAGGGCCTCCACTCCATTGCCCTAACTGGCTTAGAGCTCACTGTGTGTCTCAGGCTGGTCTTGAATTCATGGCAATCTGCCTCTCAGTCTCCTGAGTAGTGCTGGGGTTACAGGTATGTACCACCATACCCAGTTTCTGGTTGGTTAGATGATTATTTTGTGGGTTTTCTTTTTTTTTTTTTTTTGAGACAAGGCCTCTGTGGTTCAGCTGGTTCCAACTCACTATGTAGCCCAAGCTGTCCTCCTACCTCAGTCTCTCCAGTGTGAAAATTAGAACCACCACAACTAATTTATGCCCCCCCAGGTAGGGTCTCACTCCCTGGTAATACGTGAATTTTGGGGTTCAGGGAGTGTCCTCAGATTAATAAATACCAAGTTTCGGGTTCTTTCCTAATCTTTAATGAAGAACAATAAAGACGGAACCAAGAAGGACGAATTATGAATTAGTGAGTTTATTTGAGGAGAAATTATAATTTGTGGGGTTTATTTAAAGGGAAATGGGACTGGGAAAGGAATAATGGAACATTTTCAGGTGGCAAATATACCTCCAAGAGATGGAAGTTAATGAGAAATTGAAGCTTAGAGAGTAAAGTTAGAATGAAGCTTGGAACCCATGAGAGAGAGCTAGAGAAACTGAGGCTTACAAAGTGAAGTTCAGAAGGGGTTGCAAACAGGTGGAAGCCAAATCAACTGGTTTAGAAAGTGAAATTAGAATGGACTGGAGATCATGTGGAAAGCCAAAGCAACTGGGGCTTAGAAGGTGACATTCCGAAGGGGCTTTGCAGTCAAGAGACTTAACCGCTGAGCCATCTCTCCAGCTTTCCTTTCACTTTTTCTCTCCCCACCAGCTTGACCTAGAACTTGGCATCCTCTCACCTCTAGCTTCCTAAGTACCTGGTTTGTGTCACTGCACCCAGCAGTTTCTTATAAGCAAGTTCCTGGCCTGGAACTTTTCATAAAAGTATGACATACTAGCCAGGCGTGGTGGCGCATGCCTTTAATCCCAGCACTCGGGAGGCAGAGGTAGGAGGATCACCATGAGTTCAAGGTCACCCTGAGACTACATAGTGAATTCCAGGTCAGCCTGGGCTAGAGTGAGACCCTACCTCAAAAACCAAAAAAATGGGCTGAAGAGATGGATTAGTGGTTAAGGCATTTGCCTGCGACACAGAAGGACCTAAGTTTGATTCCTGAGTGCCAGATACACAAGAGGGCGCATGTGTCTGGAGTTCATTTGCAGTGGCTGGAGGCCCTGGTGTGCCCTTTCTCTCTCTCTCTCTCTCTCTCTCTCTCTCTCTCTCTCTCTCTCTCTGTCAAATAAAAAATATTAAAAAATAAACAAAAAAAATATATGACATACTGGCATACTGGCTCACACTTATAAATCCCAGGACTTGGGAGGTAGAAGCAGGAGGATCTGGAGTTCAAGGCCACCTTGGGCTCCATGAAATCATGTCTCAGAAGCACCAAAGTATAGGAGCTGAAGATGAGCTCAGTTGTTGGAGTACTTGCCAAGCATACATAAAGTTCTGAGTTCAGTCCCCAGCACCACATAAACTGGATATAGTAGCACAGTACTATGTTTAGGGCTGTGTTAAATATCTCAGTGCTAAGTATATGCCTAGCAGGCACAAGGCACTGGGTTCAATCTCCAATTCAGAAAAGAACAGAGAGCCAGGCATGGTGGCACATGCCTTTAATCCCAGTACTTGGGAGATAGAGGTAGAAGGATTGCTGTAAATTTGAGGCCATCCTGGGACTACATAGTGAATTCCAGGTCAGCCTGGGATAGAGTGAGACTCTACCTCAAATTACAAATAACAACAACAACAGAATAGATTAAAAAGTACTAATTTAAAACTGGGCTTAGTGGTGTTTTCCTGTTATCCCAGCACTTGGGCAGCAGAGGCAGAAGATAACCAAAAATCCAAGACCATCCTGGTCTACATAGTCATTCCAGGTCAGCCTGTAGGAAAACAAAATGAAAAACCAAAAATTGACACTCTTAGGGAAGACAGATATGAAACTGGAGAGGGAACTAATCTGTATAACCACTGTTTTTCCTGTTCCTGGCCCTTCATTGTGAATTTTTGTATATTCGATAGGTGTGAATAAGACAGCATGAACTTTACCCCAGCGCACACCCCTGTCTGCAAAAAGTAAGATATTTGCTTGTTTAAAAATATTTTTATTTATACTCAGTTGTGTGTGTGTGTGTGTGTGTGTGTGTGTGTGTGTGTATTGCTGTGCAAACAAACTAGATGCATGCTCCAATTTGCCAGCTCTTTTTGTATCTAGCTTTATGTGGGTACTAGGGCATTGAACCTGGGGTGGTAAGCTTTGTAAGCAAGTGCCTTTAACCACTGAGCCATCTTGTCAGTCCATTTTCTCACTCTTGAGTTCCTCAAGAATCAACACTTCGGTAGCCTTTGTTAAGTAGCACAGGGGCCAGAAGGGATTTAGAAACATTTCTAAAGTCTTGGGCTGGAGAGATGGCTCAGCGGTTAAGGCATTTGCCTCCAGTGCCTAAGGCCCCTGGTTCAAATCCCCAGGACCCACATAGGCCAGACCCACAAGGTGGTGGCTCTGGTGCGGCTCTCTCTGTATATCTCTCTGCTTGAAAATGAATAAATAAAATATTAAAAAAAAAACATTTCTGAAGTCTTAATTTAAACTCTCATTTCTTTTTATTCAGAATTTAGATTTAAAAACAAGGCCTAGAGAAATAACTTGGTAAAGTGCTTGTTGTGCAAGCACTGATCCCCAGAACCCACATGACAAAAGCCAGGTGTGGTGCTCTATACTCGGAATCCTAGCATGAAGACAGGCAGATCCCCACGGGGTTGCAGCTAGCTAGTGTAGCGTACTTGATGAGCTCTAGGCCTGTGAGAGACACTCTCCAAAAGTGGACAGAGGGAGGGGGCTGATGATATAGTCCAGTTGGTAGAGTGCTTGCCTAACACGCACAAAGTCCTGGGTTCAATCCCTGCACCACGTAAGTCAGGTGATGGTACATGCTTGTCATCTCAGCAATTTGAGAGATAGAATCAGGAGGATCAAAAGTTCAAGGTCAGCAGGGCGTGGTGGCCCACGCTTTTAATCCCAGCATTTCTGAGGAAGAGGTAGGAGGATTGCTGTGAGTTCGAGGCCACCCTGAGACTTCATAGTGAATTCCAGGTCAGCCTGGACTAGAGTGAGACCCTACCTCAAAAAAACCAAAAAAAGTTCAAGGTCATCCTCAGTTACATACTGAGTTTGAGGCACGTCTGCGCTATATGAGGGCTACCAGAGACCCTGTCTCAAAAAAAAAAAAAGAAAGAAAAGAAAGAAAAAATTTATTTATGTTTTTTTAAGGTAGGGTCTCACTGTACCTGGAACTCACTCTGTAGTCCTAGGCTGGCCTCAAACTCACTTTGTTCCTCCTACTTCAGCTTCCTTGTTAAAGGCATACACCACCATGCCTGGCTTTCTCATATATTTTGCTGCAGGGTCTCCCACCAGCCCAGATTGACTTGTAACTCACCTCCTACCTTATCTTCTTAAATGCTGAGATTAGAAGCATGAGCCACCATACCCAGTATAAAATAGAATTTTTGTTTTGTTTTGTTTTTTTGTTTTTCGAGGTAGGGTCTCGCTCTAGTCCAGGCTGACCTGGAATTCACTATGTAGTCTCAGGGTGGCCTTGAATTCACGACGATCCTCCTGCCTCTGCCTCCCGAGTGCTGGGATTAAAGACGTGCACCACCACGCCCGGCTCTAAAATAGAATTTTTGTCACCAACTTTTGTGTGTGGTGAAGAGGCTAGAGTGTTAGCCATATGCATGTCAAGCATGTGCTGTACCACTGAGCTACATGTCCAATCCCCAAAATTCTTTTCTTTTCTTTTCTTTTTTTTTTTTCTGAAGATGGGTCTTAATCTAGCTCAGACTGACCTGAAATTCACTATGTAGTCTCAGTGTGGCCTCGAACTCTGTGATCCCAGGTGCTGAGGTTAAAGGCTTGTGCCACCACACCTGGCTGAAAAATTCTTTTTTTCTTTTTATTGACAGCTTCCATATATATAGACAACATATCATGATCATAGTCCCATCTTTTGAAACTTTTTATTTATTTGTGTTGAGTTTATGTGTATGCCAAGGTCTCTTGCCCCTGCAATGAATACCAGATGCTTTGGCTTTCTATAGGTGCTGCGAAATTGAACACCAGGCTGGCAGTCTTTGTAAGCAAGTGCTTTTAACCACTGAGTCATCTCTCAGCCTTGGACTACAGAGTGAGTTCCAGGTCAGCTAGGGCTAGAGTGAGACTCTACCTCAAAAAATTAAATAAAATAATAATAGTAATGGTAATTTTTTCTTTAAAACATATTCTTTTTAGTCTCTAACATATATTTGTAATCCAGTTCTAAGCCACTGATGCTTGGAAAACAGTTCATAAAATTATTCACCATGTAAACATATATATATATATATATATATATTGCACATATGTGTGTATATATATATATATATATATAATCAAACTTTCCATACATATGAGCACTTTAGTTAAGAGCACTTTAATTAAAAGTGCTTTAACAATATAAATCCTCTGTTATTTAAAAAGTTATAACGTTGACCAGTTGAGATGGAACACACCTTTAATCCCTGCACTGGGGAGGCTGAGGTAGGAGGATTACTATAGTTCAAGGCCAGCCTGAGCTACAGGGTGAGTTCCAGGTCAGCTTAGGTTATAGTGAGACCCTGCTTCAATCTCCCCTCCAAAATTTTGTTTTATAAATGTTTATAAAATTTAATATATACTTTCTAATTTCACATAGACTAATGTGGTGTTACCTGTGGCTTCAGTGATCCCAGCAGGTGGTGGAGAATGGCGGACTCACCGGAGTCAACTCCTTTGCCTTCCATCAAAGATCGGCTGGCCATCCTTTGTCCTTCTCAGGAGCTTCTGGAATACTATCAGAAGAAGATGACTGAATGTGAGGTAGAAAACGAGGACCTGTTGAAGAAGCTAGATCTCTATAAAGAAGCTTGTGAAGGACAGGTAAAAGAAGACATAATAGCAAGCCTGGTGATGTACTTCTATAGTCCCAGCTGCTTGGGAGGCTAAAGAAAAATGTACTTGAGCTCACACATTTGAGGCCAGCCCGAGTAACATAGCAACACCCTGTTTTTAAAAAACAAACAAACAAAAAAAAAAAACTACAATAATTTTTTTTTTTTAAACTTTCTCTTTTTCTTCAAGGCAAGGTTTCACTCTAGCTGGCTTGGAAATCAGCTTTGAGTGCTGGGAGTAAAGGTCTGTGAAACCATGCCCAACTTTGTAAAACTTTAAAAAAAATTTATCTATGAGCATAGAGAGAGAGAGAGAATGAACAGGTATACCGTTTCAAGCAAACCCCACTCGTGTGTGCTACTTGGTGCATCTGACTTTATGTGGCTTCTGGGGAATCAAACCCAGGCAGGTAGGCAGGCAAGCAAGCATATTTAACTGTTGAGCCATCTCTCTGGCCTTTGAAACTTTTTTAAAAAATATTTATTTGCAAGCAGAGAAAGAGAGAGTGGGTATACCAGTGCCTCTAGCCCCTGCAAATGAATTCCAGATGCATGTGTCATTGGGCATCTGGCTTTATGTGGGTACTAGGGAATCAAACCTCGGTCGTTAGGCTTTGTAGGCAAGCACCTTAACCACTGACCCATCTCTCAAGCCTCCTCCTTCCCCCCCCCTTTTTTTAGTTTTTTATTCCCCCCCTCCCTTTTTTTTAAAACTTAAAAAAAAATTATTTAGAGAGAATATGTGTATGGGTGCACCATGGCCTTTTGCCACTGCAAATGAACTCCAGAGATACGTGCCACTGTATGTGTCTGATTTTACATGGGTACTGGGGAATCAAACTCAGACCAGTAGGCTTTGCAAACAAGGGCTTTTGACTGAGCTATCTCTTCAGCCCCTAAAACTTTTTTTTTTTCCTTCAGGTTTTCAAGGTAGGGTTTTGCTCTAGCCCAAGCTGACCTGGAATTCACTATGTAGTCTCAGGCTGGCCTCGAACTCACAGTGATCCTCCTACCTCAGCCTCCCAAACTCTGGGATTAAAGGCATGGACTACCACACCTGGATTTTTTTTTTTTTTTTTTTCGAGGTAGGGTCTCACTCTAGTCCAGGCTGACCTGGAATTCACTATGTAGTCTCAGGCTGGCCTTGAACTCACGGCAATCCTCCTACCTCTGCCTCCCGAGTGCTAGGATTAAAGGCATGCGCCACCATGCCTGGTTTATTTATTGTTAATAATTAGATACATTGTATGAGCAAGTCTTTTGATGGTCCAGTCATAGACTTTTGCCTAGGTTTTCAGAACCAGGCATGAATTCCCTCCTGTGGATTGGGCTTCAGATCCAATCAAAGAGTAATTGGTTATTTCCACTATTACACTTAGTGGGCACATTTTGCCTGGCTGGCTGGCTGGCTAGCTGTGTAGCTTGCAGTCCACTGCTGGTAGGACTGTTGATGACTTTTCTCCCCTAGCAGGCTACATTGCATGTTTTAGCATGATAGCTCATCAGCAAGAGAGAGGCTACCAGCTCAGCTCTAGTTTGGTTAGTGTCCTGCAACTGAAGCATGTGGTATCTTTAGCAATAGGGTCTTACCATTTATTTCTGCTGGGTGACCAAGAGCGTTGGCAATAGCCTATATTGTTTTGAGGGTCTCATAGTTGTAAAACATCAAGAATGTCTTTAGGCATTGCCAAATGTTTCTAGGTTGGGAAGTAAAAGAGGAAGTATGTGTGCAAAATCACATCCATTGAGAGCCACTGTTCTAGAAAGGCCACAAATCATTAGAGAATGAGTTGATAAATTCTATGCCCTCAATCACTACACAGCAATTTCTTACTTATTATTCATCATCAGGTTTCTCTTTCAGTCTCCTCTCACATTTATGTCAGCACTCAACTCTTTCTTTCTTTCTTTCTCCTTCCTTCCTTCCTTCCTTCCTTCCTTCCTTCCTTCCTTCCTTCCTTCCTTCCTTCTTTCTCTCTCTCTCTCTTTCTTTCTTTTTTCTAGGTAATATCACTCTAGCCCAGACTGACTTGGAACTCACCCTGTAGCCCCAAACTGACCTTGAACTCACAGTGATCCTCCTACCTGTGCCTCCTGAATGCTGGGATTAAGTACATGTTCCACCACACCCAGCCTCAACCCTTTTTAGCTCTCTTCCTGCAACAGATAATTTGCTTCTTTGTTCCCAGAGGAAATACTGGTTCTCATACATGAACTCCCTTCTTGCCTGTCTGCATACACCTACCTATGTTTGTATGTGTTTTTCTGTCCCACACCACTCCCTAGTGCTAGGACTCAAACCCAGTGCCTTTTACCACTGAGCTGCAACCTTAATCCCATCTCCTTTTTTTTTTATTGTCCATAATGAATTATGTTATTTAATTGGCAAACAATGAGTTGTTATCCCCAGTTCCCCAATGTCCCTCTTCCCCATCCCCAATCAGCTGGATATCCTCCTCTGTGGGCAGTCTGGATCAGTCCTTGGGGCAGGGAATCATGGATAGCCTATAGCCTAGGAGTCAGCCTGGTTCTCCTGGTCCTAGCATGTTGTTACTCAGGGGCATCATGCCTCTGGATATTCCCACACACACACTCTTTCCACCCCCTCTTCTGCTCAGTTCCCTGAGTCGTGGTGGGTGAGTATTAAGGCTGCTTTAATTGTTGAGAACTTAGGGGTCTTTGTGTCGAAAATCATTGGTGTCTGTCTCACTGGCTTATCCTGTGTTGATTGAATGGCTGTGGCTGTGGGTCCCTGCGGGGTTCCATATGGATCCTCCACAGTATGACTGGGGTGGCTCATCTCTTGCTAGGATCTCAGTTGTCCGCCTGCAGTCCTTTGGTAGAGTTAGATGGGCCACAACTCTCGCTGCATTCTGAAAGATACAAACACAATCTCCACCATCTCCTTTTTTTTTTTTTAAGGGTTTTTTTTTAAACATTTTATTTATTCATTTTCAAGGAGAGAGAGAGAGAGAGAATACACCAGGACCACCACCTTGTGGGTCTGGCTTATGTGGGTCCTGGGGAATTGAACCCAGAGCCTTAGGCACCAGAGGCAAGTGCCTTATCCTCTGAGCCATCTCTTCAGCCCACCACCATCTCCTTTTTTTAAGGAACAAGCATCACTACAGGGTTGATCAAACTGTTACTCTGACCTGCCTCCCTTTTCTCTACTCACCATTGCTCTCTTCTTTCTTTTGTGTTTTTTTCTCCCCTTTTGTTCTTACTGTCTTTTGTGACAGGGCCTCACTATAAAGCCCAGGCTTGCTTCAAACTGTCTTCCTGCTTCAGTTTCCCAAATGCTGGAATTTTTTTTTAAAAAAAGAGAGAGAGAGAGAGAGAGAGAGAGAGAGAGAGAGAGAGAGAGAGAGAGAGAGAGAGCACCCTGTGGGGCTGGTTTATGTGGGTCCTGGGGAATTGAACCAGGGGCCTTAGGCACTGGAGGCAAGTGCCTTATCCACTGAGCCATCTCTCCAGCCCACCAAATGCTGGAATTAAGAGGTATGTACCACTGCATTTGGTTGAGGCTTTTTATCTTGCAAACTAAAACTCTGTCCCATTAAATATGTCCTCATTTCTCCTCAACCCTGTAACTATTTTACTGATTTTTATGAATTGGAGTACTTTGTCTTTGTGGTACTGGGAATTGAACCTACTACCTTACATATGCCAGGCAAGCACTCTTATCACTGAGCTGCATTCCCATCCTCCCACCCCACCACACCCCCCAGGTAGGGTCTCGCTCTAGCCTAGGCTGACCTGGAATTCATTATGTAGTCTCATGTTGGCCTCAAACTCATAGTGATCCTCCTATCTCTGTCTCCCAAGTGCTGGGGTTAAAGACATAAAACACCACACCCAACTCATCCTGTTGCTTTTAATTTTATTAAGTCCGTACTCACCCTCGTGCTGTCATCATGAATTCTATATTGGTAAAATAATTGATTGGGAATATTCAATATCCAGTAGGAGGTTTCTTTTGGAGCCTAGTATTTTTTTTCAACTACTTTCTTGATTTCTTGCAGCACAAACTTGAATGGGATTTGCAACAGAGAGAGGAGGAGATTGCTGAATTGCAGAAAGCTCTGAGTGATATGCAGATCTGCCTCTTCCAGGAACGGGAACATGTTTTACGCCTCTACTCAGAGAATGATCGACTGAGAATCAGGTACTAAGTGGGAGAAGGGAAAATCTGTTATATTTAAAATGGTAAATTTATCTACAATCATTATCTTAAATTGTTCATTTCATGTGGCATGATGTCCTCAAGGTTTGCCCATGTCTCATTTATCCGTGTAGCGTGGTTTGTTAGTCTATTCGCCTGTTGATAAGCACAAGTTCTTTTACCTTTGGTCTCTTATGAGTAATAATGCTGTTGTGAACATGAATGTACAAATACCTTTTCAAGATACTACATTCAGTGTTTATGAGTATATAGCCAGGACTGGAATTCTTTTTTTTTGCGGGAGGGGGGGGGTTCGAGGTAGGGTCTTGCTCTAGTCCAGGCTGACCTGGAATTCACTATGTAGTCTCAGGGTGGCCTTGAACTTATGGCAATCCTCCTACCTCTGCCTCCCAAGTGCTGGGATTTAAGGTGTGCGCCACCACGCCCGGCAGCAATTCTTTTTTTAAAAAAATATATTTATTTCTGTGAGAGAGACATAATGAGTATGCCAAAGCCTCTTGCCACTGCAAACGAACTCTAGACACATGCACCACTTTGTGCATCTTGCTTTACTTGGGTACTGGGGGATTGAACCCAGGTAGACAGGCTAGCTTTGCAAACCAGTACCTTTAACTATTGAACCTTCTCCCCAACCCCAAGTATCCAGCAATTCTTGAAATTCTTTTTTTTTTTTTTAATATTTTATTTATTAATTTTCAGAGAGAGAGAAAGAGAGAGAGAGAGAGAGAGAGAGAGAGAGAGCACCAGGGCCACCACCTTGTGGGTCTGGTTTATGTGGGTCCTGGGGAATTGAACCAGGGGCCTTAGGCACTGGAGGCAAGTGCCTTAACTGCTGAGCCATCTCTCCAGCCCTCTTGAAATTCTTTTTAAAAATATTTTCAAGGAGTGTTGCGGAGTCTTGTCTCTTGGGAGTATAGTCTCTTCTTAAGCTAATAGTCAAGAAAATGGGCCAGAGGTTGTAATTTTGGTTTTAAATAGAGCACAGCCCTCAGCCTCTTTCCTCTATTGATTATTTTGATTGTTGGTTGTACCCCACTGGCTCTCCATCTATTTTGCTCTAGGAACAGTGTTCTGCAACTCATCTCCACATCACTAGCTCTGAAATCCCTTCTTAGTTTGCTTCCTCAGACCAGTCCTGACATCAGCTGTGTTGGGTTAGGTTCCCTGGGAAACAAACAAACAAAAGGAGAGATTTACTTATAGAAAGTTTATTGGGAACACTCTGAGGAGTAACTGCCTCTGAGCAAATAAGGAAAACCTGGTGAGCAGATGGTGAACTTCAACTGTGATTCAGTTACAGCAAACCTCAGCCAACATGACAGAAACTCTGAAGCTAGCAAGCTCTTCAGAACCATCTGAATTGAGGCAAAGAGATTGAGTTTTTGTACCCCTCTCATTAACCAGGCAGTGGGTACAGACCTTTAGTGAGAAGACTGGGAGGCATAAATAGAGACATTTACCGTGACTAAGAATAGTCTGTAAAGAGGAGAGGTGATTGTAAGCAGTATTCCTGGCTGAAGAGGAGGATCTGGGTAGAGCACCTGTACATCCACCATAGTTCCCTTCTAGAACTAGCTGAAGAATAATTTCTGAACTTCTCTGAATGCCTGAATGGAAATACCTAGTGTATTAGGAACTAGACAAATGGGGCTGGAGAGATGGCTCAGCGGTTAAGGCACTTGCCTCCAGTGCCTAAGGCCGCTGGTTCAGTTAGCCAGACCCACAAGGTGGTGGCCCTGGTGTGTTCTTTCTTTCTTTTTCTCTCTCTCTTTGTCTCTGCTTGAAAAATGAATAAATAAAATATTTAAAAAAAAAAAGAAAATTTTTTTAAAAAAAAAACTAGACAAATCTTTTCAGTTTTAATTTGAAGTTACTGTTAAAGACAAATCATGGTACACACCTGTAATACCATCACTTGGGAGTCTAAGGCAGGGAATCTGGAGTTCAAAGCCAGTGTCAACTTCACAGTGAGTTCAAGGCCTACGTAAGACCCTGTCTCAAAAGGCATAAAGGCATAAGCGTTTGATCCCAGCTCTCCAGAGGCAGAGATAAAAAAAAAGGTTCACTGTTAGTTCAAGGCCAGATTTGAGACTACATAGTGAATTCCAGGCAAGCCTAGGCTAGAATGAGACCTTACATCCAAAAAAAAAATTAATTAATTAACTTAGTTAAAAAAAAAAAAAAAACAAGTCGTGGGTAGAATGTTTGCCTAGAATTCACAAAGCATTTTGAAGTTCTCCAGCACTGTATAAACCAATTGTAGTGATGCTGGCCTGTAATCCCCATACTCAGGAGGTAGAAACAAGGAGTATCAGCAAGGAATATCAGGAGTTCAAGGTCATTCTCGCTACATAGCAAGTCCAGCTTGGGATACATGAAATTTCCCAAAAGGCTGGTTACTTAGAGTACATAATGCTTGTTTTTTTGTGAGAATTGCAGGGAACTGGAAGACAAGAAAAAGATTCAGAATCTATTGGCTCTTGTGGGAACAGATACTGGAGAAGTGACCTATTTTTATAAGGAGCCTCCCCAGAAAGTAAGTAATCTTGGCTATGGCATGGTGAATGGATGTGGCCTTTACACAGGAGAGGGTCCATAGTAATAGCTTTAACACTTGCTTAAAGATGCCAAATGGAGAGAAGTTAGCTATCATAATCACATTTTTACTTGAGTTCTCAAAGCATTGTCCTTTAAAAACATTGGGAGCTAGTGCCATTTGCCCCACTTCAGTATTTAGAAACCTAAAGCCTATAGCTGGGCACATGGGTCAGTGGTGGAGTGCTTCCCTAGTACTCCAGAACAGAGAAAAAAAACTAAAACCAAGAGGTTAAGTGTTTTAGCTGAGGTTAGAGAGAAAAACAAGGCAGGCTGTGGAAAAACATTCAGTACTTAAATGTCACTTTTTTTTTTTTTTTGAGGCTTTGCAAGCAAGAACCATTAACTGCTGAGCCATCTTTCTAGCCCCTTAAATTTTTCTTTATTTTTGGTTTTTCAAAGTAGGGTCTCGTTCTAGCTCAGGCTCACATGGAATTCACTATGTCTCAAGGTGACCTCAACTCATGGCAATCTTCCTACCTCTGCCTCCTGAGTGCTGGGATTAAAAGTCACCATGCCAGGCCTTAAATGTCTTTTTTTTTTTTTTTTTTGGTTTTTCGAGGTAGGGTCTCCCTGTAGTCCAGGCTGACCTGGAATTCACTATGTGGTCTCAGGATGGCCTTGAACTCACTCACGGCAATCCTTCTACCTCTGCCTCCCAGTGCTGGGATTAAAGGCATGTGCCACCACGCTCGGCTCAATATATAAATTAAATTAAAAAAAATTTCTTGTCAAAGAACACTAATTTTCTAAATTTATTTATTTATTTATATGTGTGTGTGTGTGTGTGTGTGTGTGTGTGTGTGTGTGTGTGTGAGTTAGCACATGTGCCATGGTGCATGTGTGGAGGCCAAGAGGACAGTTTAAAAAATATGTAGTTTATTTATTTATTTTGCAAGAAGAGATACACACACAGAGAATGGGTGCATCATGGCCTCTAGCCACCCACTGCCAACCAACTCCAGAAGCATTCACTACTTTGTACATCTGATTTTACATGGGTACTGGAGAATCAAACTTGAGTCATTAGGTGTTGCAGGCAAGCTCCTTAACTGCTGAGCCATCTCTCCAGCCCTCAAAGAACACTTTCTAAGTGTATTTTGCTAAATATCCCTGTGATTTTACTTATTTATTATTTTTTTAGTTTGTATCATCAATACTAGATTTTTTTAAAAAAATTATTTGCTAGGAGAGAGAGAGAGAGAGAGAGAGAGAGAGGAAATGGGTGCACCAGGGCCTTCAGCTACTGTAAACAACTGACACATGCACCACCTTGTGCATCTGGCTTTATGTGGATACTGGGGAATCCAACCCAGGTCCTTAGGCCTTGCAGGCAAGCTCCTCAACCACTAAGCATCTCTCCAGCCCCAATAGTAGATTGTTATCCAAAAATTGTTATTTTGCCCATGTTGCCTCTCTGACTTAAATAGTATTAGATCTGCAGAACTAAAGCTAAAAAATAAACTGTATATACAGAAAAGCCACTTCTTTACCTTATTTTTGTTCTCTAGGTCAGCATTCCCCAAAAGGCTATCCAGACTATGGATATATATGAACAGAATGAGCATTCAGCTTCCCAAGCAGGTAATAATGGTATTAGAAATACTCACTGATGCATAACTGAAAATGACAGTGCAAATTGTTAGAAATTTTCCATATAGACAATGATAGTGATGTATGTAAAGATGGCTCAGGCAGTCTGATACCTTACTGACTTTCTGGGACTGTGCAAGGAATGAAATTTTGTGTAGCACAGATATTCTTTTTTTTTGTTTTGTTTTTTTGAGGTAGGGTCTCACTCTAGTCCAGGCTGACCTGGAATTCACTGTGTAGTCTCAGGGTGGCCTTGAACTCATGGTGATCCTCCTACCTCTGCTTCCCAAGTGCTGGGATTAAAGGCGTGCACCACCACGCCCGGCTCACAGATATTCTTTTGCTTTGTCTTAATGTATTTTTATTAATTGATACACATACTATAATGGGGTATGTGTGGCATATTAACATTTGTACATATTGTATAATGATTAGGATAATTGGCAGATAGCCATCACCTCAAACTTATTATTATTTTGAGATCGGACCTCACTGTATAGCCCAGTCTGTCTGCTAGCTCTTGTCAAATACACTTGTTGTCAACCATAGATCTATCACTGAACTTACTCCTATTACCCGACTGCTCTCTAGTACCATTAAATATCCTCCCCTTACCTTTCTTTGTTTCCTTTCCAGGCTCTAGTAACCTCAGTTCAATTTTTAGTGTTGTTTATTTTAAAAATAATCTTGTCTAGATTGGGTGTAGTAGTACACACCTTTAATCCCAGCCCTTGAGTGGCTGAAGTAGGAGCACTGAGTTTGAGGCCAGCCTAGGCCACAGAGTGAGATCTAAGTCAGCCCTAGCTAGAATGAGGAGGGAGGGGAGGGAATAGGGGAGGAAAGAAGAAAGAAAGAAAAGTGTTAAAATTCTGAAGGAACATTTTGCTAAAAGATGACTATTCAAGTGAGATCCTGCAAAGGTCTCTTACAGAGATTTCTATTTGGAAAAAAATTGTGGGCAGGGGAGATGGCTCAGTGGTTTATGTCACTTGCTTGCAGTGCCTGCCAACCCAGGTTCATTCTCCCAACACCTATATTAAGTCAGATGCACAAAGTGGCACAAGCATCTGATATTTGTTTGTAGTAGCAAGAGACCTGGCATGCTTACACACGCACGCACACACGCACATGTTTTTTTTTTTTTTTTTTGAGGTAGGGTTTTGCTCTAACTCAGGTTGACGTGGAACTCACTATGTAGTTTTAGGGTGGTCTGGAAATCGCAGCGATCCTCATACCTCTACCTCCTGAGTGCTAGGATTAAAGGCATGCGCCAGTACACTGGTTAAAATACCATTTTTTCAAAAAAGAAAAAACTAAGCATAGCCGGGCGTGGTGGTGCACGCCTTTAATTCCAGCACTTGGGAGGCAGAGGTAGGAGGATAGCCTTGAGTTTAAGCCACCCTGAGACTACATAGTGAATTCCAGGTCAGCCTGGACTAGAGTGAGAGCCTACCTTGAAAAACCAAAAAGAAAAAGAAAAAACTAAGCACCAAGTATTATGTTTTTAAAAAATATTTTATTTATTCATTTTTTTATTAAAAAAATTTTTTTATTTATTCATTTTCAAGCAGAGAGAGAGAGAGAGAGAGAGAGAGAGAGAGAGAGAGAGAGAGAGAGAGAG
>PVHP010037417.1:0-17422 GCA_004024765.1 Zapus hudsonius
TTTCCTGGTTGGTTACCGCTTTGGGGCCACATCCCAGATCCAGCCCTCATTCTGGGACAGCCATATGTTCCCTTTTATGGAATCTTTTTTTTCTTTTCCTGGGTCTTTATCACCAGGCCTCCTTTAGGGAGGGGGAGGCCAATCTAAAGTGAAACTAGTTTTACAAAATGGAGTTTCATCTATAAAATGGATTCTTCAATATGAGGTATGCATAGTTTAATGTATTAATATTACCACAAATATCTCTCTAGTCCTCATGTATTTTAGTCTCTCCATATGCACAATAAAAATAGGAAAAACTTTTTTCTACTTATATTGAACTCCATGTATACGTATATTCATTATTGCATACCAGAACTAAATGGTAAGACCTTATTGCTGAAGACACCATGCTATGTTCTCAATTGCATAAAACTGGTATAAAGCTTGTGCCGGGCTATAGGCTTACTCCCTGTGGAATGTTGGACATAGTACTGGAAAGAGCTATGCAGAATGCTGGGGGAGAAAGTCAACAGTCTTAACCTGCAGTGAATCCTGCTAGCTAAGCTACTGGACAGCCAGGCAAAATGTTACTGTAAGTGGAATATTACATGTCAGTTATGGGGCATCAAAGTGCCCTTTGATTGGATTTCAAGTTCCCTCCATGGGACAGAACTCATGCCAGGTACTGAAAATCAAATCAAAAAATCCATGGTTTGAAATATCAGGCCTAGGGTCAAGCTTTCATTTTTCTTTGGCTAAATGTATACATTGTACACTTCAAATTACCTTCTAAAAATTATGTTTATGCCCAAAGGTTAAGGCTATTCTCTCTTTTGGTTAGAAAAGCCGCTTTTTGCAGATGGCATTGATGGTACCAATGAGACCAGGGGAAGTGACATTTCTGTGCTGAGCACTGGTTGAGATATCTCCATCACACCTTCCAGGGCTCAGGAAATGTTGTGCAGGATGGAACAGAAAGAATATTAGTCCTGTTCTCAGTATTGGCCAAAGATAGCTCTCCTTGGAGATACTTGTAGATAGCGAGGAGTCATCAAAGTGCTGAAAACAAGATGCTGTTGAGAGCTCCGTGCTAAATGAGACAACTCTATCCTGACCTCAAAGCCTTAGAGATGGGGGAAGGGTGCTACAAAATGTAATACTCACATAAGAAGGAGGAATACATTGGGGAACTATGCTCCAGACATGAACTGACTGGCACATTCATGAACACAGAGTGCATGTTGTTACCTCCGTAAGATCTGCACAATAGGGAAGCCACCAACATCATGAGGTAGATGGTGGAGTGGGACCAAAGAATGAGGCATAAAAATAGAAGAAATATCTGGAAAGAGGAGAGGAGTCAGTGGAATAGGGGTATGGAATGGGGACACAGGAGGGCAAAGGTATGAAAGAATTATCTTGTGTTCACACATTAAAATTCTAAAGAAAGAAAATTGCTGAATATTAAAATATGTTATACATTCATAATAAATGTTCTTTGAAAGTTACAAAAAGAAGAATGAAGATCTGGAAGATTGGGAGGAGTGCTGTGGTACCCTGCCCTCCAGATATCACATGGTTGTTACATTCTTGAACTCACAGTACCTGTGGTTACCTGTAGGCCTGTAAAAGATTGTGTCTCTCACCATTCTGTCGTGGATGGAAGAGGGACTTAGCACCTTCTGGAGATCTATTAGAAGTGAATGGTTGCCAAAGGAAGAGAAGAGATTTTCTTCAGTGGTGTAGCCTATGAGTCATGCCATTGTTCCAATAAATAACCCCTAACCCATAAATGCACCACGAAATAGACATATAAGAAGAAGAGGGACAAATTAGGAAAAATAAGGGATTCAACTGAAGTGGGAAGGGGATGAAAGAGGGTAATGGGAAGAATATGGTCAAAATCCATTATATTAGTGCAGAACATGTCAAAAATAAATTAAAAAATGTCATTCTAATCTCATTTCATAGTCCTGCTCTTTTATATCTTATACTGACAGATTTGAAAATACATGTATATAGCAAAATTCCATGTGCTTGTAGAAACATTTTAAAAATATCTTTATTATGAGTAATTATATACATTGTATGAGCAAAACTTATGAATGTGTCCCCGTTTAAACCTCCTCTCTATCCCCTAACCACTGGGGTCCTTCCTTGGTGCACATACTGGATCTGTCCATAGGATAGGGGGTTATGAACTGCACTCAAGGTAGCCAGTTTTTCATTCTTTTTTTTCCTTCCCCTTGTTTATTGTTGCTGAGGGGGGCAATGACTGGATATTCTTGCCTACCATGGCTCTTACAGTCTATCCATCCCCTATTCCACTCAATTCCATGAGTCATAGTAGGTGATTTTTGAGTCTGCTTTATTGTTGAGATCTTAAGTATCTCTGGATCTTTGCCCTGGGTTGTGCTGGGTATCATTGGTGTCTGTCTCCATTGACCTCTCAAGGGTTATCAGACTTGATGTGGTGATCATTTGTCTACTTACTTTCTCAAAGGTTTCATTTGGGCCATGTGTGAATGCTAGGTGTGGTTTGTCTCCTGCCAGAATGTCATCCAATGTCTTGCTGGTGGAACTGAGTTGTCCCTGGCTCTCTCACTGCCTTCTGAAAAATACAAACAAAATCTCCATCAGAGAGTGCGATCAATATAGGTTAAATGAGACAACATTGCTATTTTTGCTAGCTCCTAATGGGAGTAGCCTCTCTGTTGCTTTCTGGTAGTAGAAATTTCCCCTAGGAGCCTGAGATATTGGTCCCTATAGGATTATGCCATGGATCCCAGTTCCAGTTAAGGGTTCCTTATCACTAAGCAGATCTCTTAGCCAATCAGCAATCCATTGATTTACCCTCCTTAGTTTAGTGCTGCTATTGCACAGATGAGCATTTCCTGACTTTCTGGTCTATTCCATATATAGCAGTGTTCAGCATTCTTATGACAACTGTCTATGTTGTATATCTGTGGTCTCTGCTTTCTCCAAATATCATTGACCAATTTCCCCTGGCAGGTCATGCAACACCTTCCAATGCTACACATGCTATCATCTGGGAGCTGGTTACCATTCAGGATCTAGCAGTGTTTTTTGATGACACTTTGTGATTTCTTCAGCAATAGGGTCCTACTTTGGCCTGGGACAGGTCTTCAAGAGCTTTGACAGAAGTCTGTCACATTTTGGGGACCTCTTGGGTCTCTTTGATCAACAGCTCAGTGTGAGAAGGAACCAATGACTGGGACAGGGAGATGCAGGCCTGAGCAATTATTCTTGAGGTTAGGCTTCCTCCCATTCTGTTGATGGCCCCTGATACCAGGTGGCTCCGTCAGCTTCCGCAGTAGCTTAACTGTATAAACACTAGGGTTTTATGGTGTCAATTCATTATTTAGTTTAGTTTATGAGTGTCCCCCACCCTGACATTCCCCCTCACAATTTGTTCCATTCCCTTTTAAAAACTCTCCGTTCACTGATGGATTTTCTTACTTTTCTGGTTTAACATTGTTAGGAACCACTTATGAGGGAAAATATGTAGTGCTTGGCTTTCTGCTCGCGTGTGTGTTCACTAAGAATGATCTGTTCCAAGTCCATCCATTTTTCTTTAAATTTTGTTATGTCATTTTTTTCTTTCAGCTGTGGAGAATTCCATAGTGTATATGTATCACAATTTTGATATCCAATCATCCAGTGATGGGAATTTGGTTTGATTCCAATTCCTCACTATTATGAATTGAGCTGCTATAAACATGGTTGAGCAAATGTCTCTGTACTTCAGTGAGGAAACTAGGGGGTAGATGCCCAGTAGAGGGATAACTGGGTCCACTGGTAGCTCTAAATCTATCCTGTTCAGGATCCTCCACACTGCTTTCCATAGTGGTTGTACAAGTTTGCATTCCCAACAGCCGTGAATGAAGGTTCCTTTCCCCCCACATCCTTGCCAGCATTTATTGTTGGTAGGTTTTTTAATTATTGCCATTCTGACTGGTGTTAGATGGAATCTCATTGTTGTTTTGATCTGCATTTCTCTGATGATTAATCACATTGAACATTTTCTCAAATGGGAGTTGGCCATTTGTTTTTCTTCCCCTGTGAATTCTCTGTTGAGTTCAGTCCCCCAATTTGTAAGAGGGCTGTTTGATAATTTTTTATTTAATTTTTTGAGTTCTTTGTACATTGTAGATATTAGACCTCTATCTGTATTGTAGCTGGCAAAGATTAACTCCCAGTCTGATGGTGGTCTATTGGCTTTGAATATAGTATGCTGGTTTGTACAGAAGCTTTCTAGCTTCATGAGATCCCATTGGTCAAGTGATTGCTGCACTTCCTGGGCTATCAGACGTTTGTTCAGGAAGTTTTTTCTATTCCTATGTCATAGAGAGTTCCCCCAATTTTTTGTTCCATGGTTTTCAGCGTTTCAGGACTTATGCTGAGTCTTTGATCCATTTGGAGTTGGTTTTTGTATATGGTAAGAGGAGAGAGTCTAGTTTCATTTTCTTTCAAGTATTTATCCAATTTATCCAGCACCATTTGTTAAAATGCTATTTTTGACACCAGTTGACATTTTTGGCATCTTTGTCTAATATGAAGTAACTATAGTTGCTGGAGCTTAGGGCAGGGTCTTCATTTCTGTTCCACTGGTCTATCTGTCTATTTTTTTGTGTCAGTGCCATGCTGTTTTTGTTATGATGGTTTTGTAGTTTCTCTTTAGGTATGGTATGATGATACCACCTGACATGCTTCTTTTACTAAGGATGGCTTTGGATATCTGAGGCCTTTTGCAATTCCAAATAAATTTGGAGATTATCTTTTCTATGTCTGCAAAGAATGAAGCTGGCATTTTTATTGGTGATGCATTGAATCTGTATATAGCTTTTGGAAGTATTGCCATTTTCACGATATTAATTCTACCTATCTAGGAGCATGGGAGATCTTTCCATCTTTTCACATTATCATCAATTTCCTTCTTGAGCATTTTTATGTTTTCATTATATAATTTTTCACCTCCTTGATTAATGTTGTTCAATTTTATTTGATTTTATTTGTGGCTAGGCTTATTATTTCCAACTTCTATATGGCTCTTGGACTTGTTTGCTTGGTTCTTCTGTGTGGAATATTTTGTGGAGAATTCTCTGACAGCCCCAGGTCCTGGCCACTGGTTCCTTTCCTCACTGAGCTGTTGACCAAAGTGACCCATGAGGTTACAAAAACAAGACAGAATTCTGTCAAGGCTCTTGAATGCTCTCCCCAGGCCTGAGGCAAAACACTGTTGCTGAAGAAACCACAGAATACCATCGTTCAGCATTGAGAGACTCTACGAGGTCTGGAATGATAACCAGCTCCCAGAAGGCAGTTAGTGCAATGCTGGAAGACACTACACAAGCTGCCAGGGGAAGCTGAACACCGACAGCTGGGGTAAACAGACCACTGGCATGAAATACAGGCTGAGGCCAGGAGTAGGCTGACCACACCTCCTACTGGGAGAGAAAAAGAAACCAAGAAAGGAACATATGAGCAATGGAGGAGCCTGAGCCTGGGGGAGGCAAACAACAGCTATTAAATTCAGCCAAATATTCCACTCAGTGAGGGGGAACCATTGATTGGAACCGGGGAGTCAGGGAGATATGCAAAGGATCCCATACTCTTGGGCTCCCAAGAAAAGATGCACTATGCGAGTGACTGCCGGGGAGGCTTTTAAAAATAGAAGCTAAGTAATCCAGATCGTTGTATATTTGTTAACTGATACTGACCTCATTCTCCGACGGAGATTGTGTTTGTATTTTTCAGGATACAGTGAGGGAGCGGTGGCCAATATAACCCTACCAACCGATTGCAGGCAGAAAACTGAGATCCTGGCATGAGATGAGCCACCACAGTCATACGGGGGAGGATCCATATGGAACCCCACAGAGAATGATTGGATGTACAAGGGACCCACAGCCATAGCCATTCAATCAACAAAAGATAATCCAGTGTGACAGAAACCAACGAATCTCGACACAAAAACCCCTAAGCTCACAACACCATAGCAGCCTCAATACTCGCCCACCACGACTCAGGGAACTGAGCGGAAGTGGGGGCGGAAAGATTGTGAGAGCCGTGGTGGGGGAGAATATCAGAGACTTGGCAACCTTCAGTAACAACACACTTGGGACATGAGAGCCCAGCTGAAGTCTGGGCTATCCATGGTCCCCTACCACAAAGACTGATCCAGAAGGCCCACGGAGGAGGATATCCAGCTTACTGGGGATGGGGAAGGGGGGTAACGGGGAATTGGGGATAACAACTCATGGTTGGCCCACTAAACAATGTAACTCATTATGAACAATAAAGAAAAAAATATTTTAAAAAATAAAATAAAACTGACTAATTTTTGCTAAATTTATAATCTACTGTTTCCTTCAATTTCATAATATAGTTCTGAATAAAGTTCCATTACATATGTCTGACATATTTTCTTTATCCACAAATTCATTAATGAGTGTCTGTGGTGAATCCATAACTGGACAACTGAAAATATTGCTTTGGTAATGTTGTTATGCAAATAAATCCATTGTATGTTAGTATAAATTGATTGTATTGCTGATTTTTTTTGGTCCCTTTGAGGAACTTCCACACTAATTTCCGTAGTAGATAAATTTACACTACCACTCATTCTGTGAAGAGGGTCCTTTACTCCCACAATCTAGTTAGTGTTTGTTGTGTTTGTGATGACTGATATTCTGACTGGAGAGTGACAAGATTTCAATGTGGACTTTCATTTCTTTTTTTTTTAAAGTTCAGCTCAGGCTGAACTCAACTTACAGAAATATTCCTTCTTCTACCTCCCCAATGCTAGATTCTAGGCATGAATCTCCTTGCTGGCTTCAATGGAGTTTTAATTTTCATGTTACTGATGTTCACCAATATTGAATATTTTTCCATTTATTCATTGGGCATTTACCTTCTTTCCTACCTTTTCATTTTTGTTTTCCCTCACTTACCTAGTACGTTGTTTAGGCTAAATCAACATTCTAAAATTGAAGTAGATCTGTCCTCATTTGTCCATTTATTGATTGGATTATTTTTTCTTTAATAGTTTGATTCATTTATATATTATGGTTATTACTACATGGGAGAATAGCAGACAAGGTTTTTTTGCCCATTCTGAATGCCACCTGTTCACTCTGTTCCTTGCTGTACAGAAGCGTTATAATCTTAGGTACTCCCCTTTGTTAGTGTTTGGAATTATTTCCTTATATTTTCCTTTAGTAAGATCAAAGTTTCAGGGCTTACTTTAAGGTCATTGATCCATTTCCAATGGAGTTTTTTTTATAGGGAGAGATGACTCTCTACTTTCATTCTTCATGTGGATATCCAATTTTCTTAGGACCATTTGTTAAAGAGGCTGCCTTTCACCCATATCGGTTTTAGACACTTGCTGCAAATTAGCTGAGCTCTGACACTGAGCCAAAGTCCAACCCATCTTTTATGAATCTTATTTTATAGAAATGCACTGGAATGTGTAGATGCAAATATAAACAAATAAACGTCAGCCAAATCTTGCTGTGTCTGCAGTTTCATTGTTAGGAAGTTCAAATGTCCAGATTTAAACTCTGACTTGATTATCTGTACTTATTCTTTAATCTCTTACATAATCTCTTCTGGTGAATGTTGCACTGAGATCTAATCCTTTTCTAATGCAATCTCAGGGGATTATGAGAAATTACTAGAAGTAGCAGGTGATTATGTCCCATGGCTTCCCTCTTGTTAAGTTGTGCAGTGCTAATGAGTAGAATTCTAAGGGGGACCCATGGATCTCTTTGAGGGAAATTATAAATTTTGCCGCCTTTGAATCTCATAAAATCTAAACTTCACTGATATGCTGTGAAAACAGGATCAGAATTTCTCATGAGGTGCATGCAATTTTGGAAGAAATCATGAAAAGAAAGTAATTTTCTATGCCAATCAATGAAATAGATTCTCATTTGAGTGAGGTAATATATTGCAGGTTCACATAAGGTTGGCATTTTTCTTTGTACTGGTGATAAGAGCTATCTCTAGAAGCTCTCAATAAAAGTGATATCATCTTTCCCACTGATACCTTTTAGGAGGCAAGAAATTGATATAACCTGACAGCTATTATCTTCATTATTTTCATTATCACTCCAAACTTGAGCTTCTTTGAAAATTGAGGAGGATGGGGAGTGTGGTCTAACAGAAATGGGACATCAAGAAGAATAACTGAACACTGAATCCTCTCTGTCATCATAATTTTCTTTCAGAACAAATCTATACAAATCATGAGTCAAGAAGAGAACCATTTGCATATTGTTGTAAGCTTATATCCTTAAAGAGGTGATATGATCAGTGACCTTGGGAGTTCTATCCTAGGACATCATAGGAAGGGCATGGAGGACACTGGGTAGTTGTACACTTTCAGTGTCTTCAGAAAACAGTGAACTTGGAAGCCAGAAGCTCTTGAATCAAGGTAAATCTGGTTAATGTCACTTTGTACTGCAGTTTTTATAAAAGTCATACATGAAAAAAACTGGCTATGGAGAATTACTCTTCAGTGACTGAGTTCCTTCTGATGGGATTGACAGACCAACTAGACATCCAGTGGCCCTTGCTTTTTCTGTTTTTGGTGAATTTTATGGCCACCGTGGTGGGAAACTTAAGCCTAATGATTCTTATTTGCCTGAATTCAAACCTTCACACCCCAATGTATTTTTTTCTCTTCAATCTGTCCTGCATTGACTTCTGTTACTCATTTGTCTGTACCCCCAAAACATTAATGAGCTTTGTTTCAGAGAAAAATATAATCTCTTTTAATGGGTGCATGACTCAGCTATTTTTCTTCAGCCTGTTTGTCAATTCTGAGGGTTTTATATTGACAGCCATGGCCTATGATCGCTATGTGGCCATCTGTCAGCCCTTGCTCTATGCCATCCTCATGTCCCCCAGGGTCTGCTCCCTGCTGATATTGGCTTCGCACTTCATGGGCATCATGTCTGCTATGATCCACACAGTGATTATCGTCACATTGAGTTTCTGTGACTCTCACATCAACCACTACATGTGTGAATCCTTCCCCCTCTTTGAGCTTTCCTGTGGCAGAACCCATACCAATGAGCTGGTGAGTTCTCTTTATGTGGCTGTGGTCATTATTGTAACTGGTTTCATTATCTTAATGTCCTATGCTTTGATTCTTTTTAATATAATTAGTCTGTCATCAGCCAAGGGCTTGTCCAAAGCCATGAGCACCTGTAGTTCTCACATCATAACTGTTGCTCTCTTCTATGGATTTGGTCTTCTTACTCATGTCAAACCATCATCTTCTGAGTCCATGATCCAGGGGAAATATTTCTCTGTATTTTACACCTTTGTTCTGCCCTTGCTGAACCCCCTCATTTACAGCTTCAGGAATAAGGATGTCAAAGCTGCTCTGCAGAGCAGCCTGAGGAGACTTGGAAACTGATCACTAGGACTGCTGTGGTCCATGTCCCCAATTTGGGTCTTTTTCTATACTTCTCATTATTGTAATCTGTCTTCTATTTTCCTTCTTCCCTTCTCTACATCTTTATTTATGTGACCAGAAGGAATTCAAATCTCATGTACCTTCATGTCTTCACTTCACATGTAACCATATTGACCCCTTGTGATGTGAAGTCTCATTTTGTACTTGAAGTTGAGGTCTTCTTGGTCTTATTCCATGGAGCAGGTAAGAATACTGAGTTTTTAATCTTCTTATATTTTAAGAATATATTACCTATTATTTTTTTCTTGGGCATGTTGTACATCTACAGAGAGCCATGAAGTTGGATGTTTTCTAATAGGGTCTCTTTTATTTTTCTTTTCAAAGAGAATTTTGTAGATCTTTTCTTGTTTCAGGGGGCTTTTTCTCATAATTGCTTTAAAACAGAGAATGGATTACAAAATCTTATCACTGCTACTAGAACATTACTTATTTTAGAACTTAGTCTCTCTTTTGAAATGGTGTAGTAGAAGAGATTTTACAAAGAAACCATCCCCAAGATGATACTCTAAAATGCATGTTTCTGTTGTATAAGCATTTGAGAGACAATATGACCCCAAGACTCCTTGCTATCTATGCAGCTACACCCTGCCTAGGAAGTACAGCCACAGACACGAACACCCATGAACCACCAGCTTTCTGTTCTACATTTATACTTCCTTATAACTGACTGGTTGCTAAGTAGTATTTTTGTTTGTGCCCAAAATCATGTAACATTGTGACTTTCTTAATAGGAGAACTAAGGAAACTCCACATGTCCTCGGAAAATCTGCTATGTACAAATAATATTGATAAAGTTGTATAAGCTTCATATGAGCTAATAATCATATTGCTTGAAGTTATAAAATGACTCAATGGTTAAAGGTGCTTGCTTACAAAATTACTTTGTCAAAATATCTCTAATGTATGTTAAAATAGCCTAGTTTGGTTCAACATTGAACAGGTTTTGCTCTATTCTTATACTTTATATAATTAAACAGTCTCAGTCATGGTTTTATTTAAGTAATTGTCTTATTTCTGGTAACTGAATTCATTACTTATAAATATATTGATTCTTAAAACAAGTTCCCTCTAGAACATAAACTCATATTCAAATGATCTTAATCAAAGAGAATTTATCTACAACTCTGCTTCCAGATTTTACAGCATAATTGGTAACTACTAGGTATATAGACTAACCAAAGATACTTTTAAACAAAGATGCCAAGATTTCATACTGTCTGTCTTTTTCTGGTATATACTTTCTAGAACAAATCAACTGATTTAAAGTTGTTGTTTCCAGGACTGCTAATATGTTCTGCCTGTGCTTATAAATGACAGATACTTAAAGCATAAAATGTCTCAGCTTTCTATGTTTCAAATATGGCTTAAACTCTCACCTGACAACTAAACTTAAATGTTAATTAGAATGATTTTACTTTCATGTCACTCTCTAACCAGGTCTGTCTTATTAACCAGAAATGCTCTGTACTTCTATAACTAAATCTGTTTTGCTAATCATATGTGTACCATCTCTCTGAGTGATTAATACCCATATATAGAAAAACCAAAGTCAATTGGAAATATCAGAGTTAAAAAGAACAGCCAGTATTTTTGTGCCTATTCCCAGGTCAATAAGGCAACAGGAGACAATGGGACACTTCTATTTTCTAGCCTCAAGGAGGGCCTGGGGGCCAGAAGATGGACTCTACATCAGTGTATCTGTAAAAGAAGAGTCACAGCAAATGCTTCCAAAGGAAGCTACATGGTCAGCATGGTCTTGACTTATCCTTGCAGAATGCACAATGCTGAGAACCATAGAGCTCCTCACAGGTCCCTAAGAATCTCTCCTACAGAGCCATTAATAAACTCTGAGAATATAATACATTGTTAATTTTGGCCACCTACATGGTCTTAAACACCAAGTAAGAGAATATAATCACAAAATATTATAATACAAAGATTCAAACTAATAGGTTCCCCTGTCCAACAGTGTCTTGCAATCCTAAACTATTACATTATCTCATGCCCTCTAAGATCTGCCTGGCCCTGGCCCTAAATAGTCAGCCAATATTTGCTTTTAAATAAAAAAAAAGGAGAAACTATTCTCACTGGTTATGTTTACCTGATGGCTATTGATTTGTTTGGGTTCAGCCTCCACTTCTTGGGCCTTATTTATTGGGAATTTTTAGTCTGAGTATGTTGAAGAAAATTGGCAAGGTTGTGAAAAATATGTAAGTTGTTTTGATTTTACAGAATATACAATTGTTAGAGAGCCCTAAATCTCAGAAAAAAATTTGGGACTTCAAACCAATGTTAACGTTGATAAAGGTTACGGGAACATTTAAAATTGGACCATTTTACATTATTTGATAGTCATGAGTCTATGGGGGAAAAAGATGAAATATAAGCTTTTAAATGTGTTCCTCCATAGAATCAGGCTTAAATCTCAAGTCTCCTATGGATTAGTCCCTATCAAGGAGAATTTATGTCACTAGGGGCAGAACTTGGATCTGGCACTAACTTCTTTTTGGAGCCCTAAGGTGTAAAAAAAAATTTGGAGATCTGTCTGTTCATGCTTGCTAATGTTGGTGGTACTAGTTTTTTGACTATGTCTCTTTGCCTAGATTTATAGTAGCGAGCCAGAATCTTCTGTCATTGATGCTATTCCCTGAAAATTTGTAAAACAAGGGGACCCATATACCCCTAGGGAATTGGGGTCCATCAGCCAAGAGATATAATATAGATTTATCACACTTAAGAGGACAGTGTTCTCAGTACTGTGTGACAGCTAAGAAGTTTCCAAAGAGCCAGAGTCCCCTCAAGGTCAAGTTTTGGAGGACACCTGCCCCTGACAAGGAGACTAAGATCATGCTCACTCCAGAAGCTGACTAGTCTATGCAGGGTAGAACCTTGAGGAGTCTGCAGCCATGCTCCAGTCACAATCCTGGAAGCCAACTGGTTTATGCACAGCAAAAACTTGAGAAACTTGATGTGGGTGCCAGGAAAAATAGACATGCTATCCACCAGTCCTACTAGGATTTTCTGTGCCTGGTTAAAACATTATCTGCTTATTATAACAGATTTTTCCCTATTAAGCTCTAGAAGTCAGAGATAGTTAGGCACATGGTAAGGATCCTGGCTTCTACCATTTGCTTGCCCCCTCCTGCTGCTCTTCATGGCTCTTCTGTTTAGCCTTTATATTCCCAATATGAAAAGTCCAAATACTCCTCCAGGGATATCAGAGAGTTAACATCTATGTAACCAGAGTAGGTGATGTCTCTTGGTAGTATTTGCAAAAGACGTCAAAAGGGGAAAATGTGGTCAAAGAAATGTAGCAAAGAAACCAGACCCAGATGATAGTCTAAAATACAAGTGTCTATTATACAAGCATGTGAAGGAGACAGCATGACCTTGCGTCTCCTCTCTATCTATGCAGCTGCTCCTTACTTGTATCTGATCTCTGCAGCCATAGACACAAACACCCATGAACCAACAACTTTCTTTTCTATGTTTGTACTTCCTTATCACTGACTGATTGCTAAGTAATTTTTGTTTGTGCCCCAAATCATGTAACTTAGAAACTTGGAACCCATCAATAGTGTAAAGAATTCAAGGTGATGTAAGACTTCCTGTCATACTGTCTATAAAACCTCTGAGTCATCGGAGCTCAGTAATCAGACTTTGGAAGTTATTCCTCTGAGTCCATATAAACATAAATAAATTTTCTGATTCTCCACTATTTAGTTTTCCATCACAATGGTTATTCATTGTCTTGGACTAATGTTCATTTTATGGTTACCTGTAAGGGTACTTCTCTGATCAGTTTTCTACAATCCACACTCATAATGCATTGGTGAACTGATAATTTGTCATGAATATAACTTAAATTACCACTGGCTTTGTTGATTGCATTATATATTTAAATGTTTTAAAAAATATACCCAGTGAAACTTAGATAGTAAACAAGGTGATTTGTAATGTACTTATTTCCTTTATTCTGTAACATGGATTGTGTGCATAGAAAAATCTACTTGTAAAAACAAAACACAACTGTTATTTGAGCCTCATGGCCAAGTATGCATAGTCCTATGTGTGAAGCTTAATGTGCACAGGCACACACACAATGCACTCACATGTACACACACATATATTGTATACATCCTAAATATATCTTTATATTCATTTATTTATAACACAGCTATTAGGCCAATGGAACTTTTAAGTGTTTAAACTCAATAGTCTTTTATCTCTTAGTAGGAAACAAACAAAAAACAAGAAAACGAACACTTGAATGTCCATGCCATGCATCACATTTTTCAATATCTTAAACATAATGGTTATTCTCTTATTTTCTTGGATGAAGAAATGGTTACATGACTTGCTTAAGGCTACAGAGCTAATGCAAGTTCTACTTTTTGACCAATTGGAGAACACAGCCCTGGAATTACAGAAACTAACCCTTGGAGTAACTTGCCAAGCAATCTTCCTCTAGAAGCCTAGCCTGCAGAAATAGAGACTGACCCTGGAGTGCTTTATACCAAGGGTGAATCTGAGCATTGGCCATCATTGCTGTTGTGATGTTTTTGAAGTTGTGGCTTTTCTTTTCTTTCTTTCTTTCTTTCTTTCTTTCTTTCTTTCTTTCTTTCTTTCTTTCTTTCTTTCTTTCTTTCTTTCTTTCTTTCTTTTTTGACACATAAGTTAGTTAGCATTGCATAAGCAACATGCAAGGAAATTTTTAATTGATATTTTTATTGTCCAAAATTAGACACATTGTATTAGTAAATATTAGATTGATATCCCTGATTCCCTCCTCCCTGTCCCCAACCCACTGGGTATCCTCTTCAGTGGGCATACTGGATTGTGTAGGAGGTTATGGATAGCACAAGAGGCAGCCAGGTTCCCTCCTTGTGTGTTGTTGCTGAGGGGGGCAATGTCTTTGGATATTCTCCCCAACCATGGCTCTTAAAATCTTTCTGCCCCTTATTCAGTTTAGTTCCCTGAGTCATGGTGGGTGAGTTTTAAGGCTGCTTTATTATTGAGATCTTAAGGGCTTCTGTATTTCTGCTTTAGGTCATAATGGAAATCATTGGTTTCTGTCATGCTGACTTATCCTGGGTTGACTGGTTAGCTGTGATGATAGATCTCTTGCTATCCCATCACTCTCTCAAGGGTTTCGTTTGGGGCCTACATGATAAGCCTGGGGTGGTTTGTCTCTTGCCAGGATGTCAGCCCTTTGCCTGTTGAAGGAATGTAAGGATTTTTTTTTTTTACTTTGGATAATCTTTAAACATTTGTTAAGGGAAATGGTACAGGGTTATGACCTGTTAGACTCTAATGATCCAGAACACCCATACATTTCATTCACAAAAGTAATCACACTAAGCCCACATATTGGTAATTCTGTTGTCAAGTTTTTACTTACCATGCTGTCTTCAATTTTATGGTCAATATTTCTCATGTAAGGATGCTTGTTCTGTGTCAGTAGGCTAAGCATGCCACTGATAAAATTGGGAAAAGGAGCATAGCTCAAGAATCATCAGCATCTTTAACATTATTTGTCAATATTGGTCATCTGTGCTGTTCAGGCTAAAGGTACACCATGTCAGAGCAAACCTAGTCACATTGCTTTAATCAGGGGGATTACATGGTTATAAGATTAAGTTCAAGGCAATTTATAAGTAAGGAATTTAGCAGGCAGCTCAGATCAATATTTTCACAAAAGTTATTTGTTAGGTCCATAAAAATATTCCCACAATTCTTTCCCATATTTCATTTTCTCTCTCTCTCTCTCTCTCTCTCTCTCTCTCTCTCTCTCTCTATCTCTGTCTTTCTCCTTCTTTCTCTGTATGTACATGTGTGCTTCTGGGCATGCTCAATTTAGTAGAAAAAAATGCCCCTCAGTGGGTATAGGAACGATTGGTCCATTATCACTATAAGTTTCATATTTATATAAAGATGGTGAATTTGAGAATTTTTTAAATATTGGGATCATTTCCCTCCTCCCTGTCCCCAACCCACTGGGGACCTTCCTTGGTGGACATACTGGATCAGTCCATGGGGTAGGGGGTTATGATTAGCACAAAAGGTAGCCTGCTCCACCTCCTTTTGTGTGTTGTTGCTGAGGGGGGTAATTTCTGTGGATATTCTCCCCCACCATGGCTCTTACAATCTTTTCACCCCCTCTTCCATTCAGGTGAGTCATGGTGGGTGAGTTTTAAGTCTGCTTTATTGTTGAGATCTTAAATGTCTCTGGACTTCTGCTTTGGGTTGTGTTGGGTATCATTGATGTCTGTCTCAGTGACCTATTTTGGGTTATCTGACTTGCTGTGATGATAAGTCTGTTATTTGTTTTGCCACTTTCTCACAGGTTTCATTTGGGGTCTACACGATAGGCCCAGGGTAGTTCATCTCTTGCCGGGATGTCAGCCCCCATGTCTTGTTGGTAGAGTTGGGTTGTCCATGGCTCTCTCACTGCCTTCTGAAAAATACAAACAGAATCTCCATTGGAGAGTGAGATCAGTATAGGTTAAATGAGACACACATTGCTAATTTGGGTTCTATTGTTTGTAGCCTCTCTGTAGTTATCTGGTTAGTGGGAATTTCCCCTTGGAGTCCAATATTTTGGTCCCTATAAGAATTTCTCTGGATCCCAAATCCAGTTAAGAGTTCTTTTTCACTGGATCTCTTGGCCAATTTGAAAACTGTTGATGACCCCCTTAAGATTTGGTGTCACTATTGCACAAGTGATCACTTCTTAACTTTCTGGCTTTACTGAACCCAGGGACTCACCTATACTAGGCAAGTAATCAGCGATTGAGCTATGAACTACCTTTCTTACTATCTTTCCATATCCTACATTACACACACAATTTGAACTAGTAAAATTCCATTCATTCACCACTTAGTAGAATATGTTAAGAGCATATTAAGTCCACTACTTTTTACATAAAAGTATAATTACATTACAGATTGATTTTAGTGTAGTTGGAAACATTGATATAAAATGAACTATCTCAAGTTTTACTTTTCAAGGATACCATGATATTAACAACCTTGGGAATTTAATACTGTGGTGTTCATATAATAGCATCCGTTTCCCAAGTTCATTTTATCACATAAAGAAATTAAGGTGTCATCAGTTCTTTTAGTTGCCACATCACCCCAGTTTCTTACTAATGAAAGACAGTTCTTATTTTCCCTATAAATAAATATCAGGACAAGGTTTACTAACCACAACAAGGGCCACAGCTTAATTGATTGAGCACAAACCAGCCAGATGTGACCTGGCACCATTGGAATTCAGCATTTTGCTATGGCAGATTGCAACCCAGAAAGGGCTCTGGGGAGGTGAAGACACAGGAGGTCTCCATGAACCAGAACACCATGGCATTGTCAGGAGCAAGAAATCAGGATAAAGTGGCACTTCCTGTTTCCTAACAGCTGAAGAAGAGTCCCAGCACACCTGAAAAGCACCTGCAACAGTCACAAGCAGAGTAGAGACACCACGGAGGACAAGAGGCCCCTGGGGTTACTGGTGGAGTTGGAGTTCCAGATGCCTATGGAACACAGGCTCTGGTGTGGCCCCTGTGGGGCAAGGAGGCCAGGCTAGGAGCCCTCAGGTTCACTTCTCCAGGCTGAAGGCCCAAACTTTGCTTTCCTGAGACAGACATTTCTGTTCATCTCCAGATGTCAGTCTTTTAGTGGCAGTCAAGATAGCTGCAGTGTCACTATTCAGTGTATACATTTTTTTTAAATATATATTTATTGTTCATAATGAGTTACATTATTTAGTGGGCAAACCATGCGTTGTTATCCCGAATTCCCCAATTCCCCCCTCCCCATCCCTGATCAGTTGTATATCCTCCACCGTGGGCTGTCTGTATTAGTCCTTGTGGCAAGGGATCCTGTATATCTTAGTACTCATCCCGGTCTTCCTGGCCCAAGTGTGTT
>PVHP010037418.1:0-17390 GCA_004024765.1 Zapus hudsonius
ATAGGTCCCTTGTTCATCATTCATTGTCTGCTGAGTTCCCTATGGATCCTCCCTGATATGACTGTGGTGGCTCCTCTCTTGTCAGGATCTCATCCATCGGCCTAAGGTTGGTTGGTAAGGTTAGATGGGCCACATCTCTCTCATTGTATCCTGAAAAACACAAACACATTAGGCTTATCCTGAGTTGGTTGAATGGCTGGATATACAGGATCCCTTGCCACAAGGACTAATACAGACAGCCCACGAAGGAGGATATACAACTGATCAGGGAGGGGGAGGGGGGAAGCGGGGAATTCGGGATAACAACGCATGGTTTGCCCACTAAATAATGTAACTCATTATGGACATTAAAAAAAAATCACTTTTATGCATTTAGCTAAAGTGTTTTAATTAAAAATAATAAAATTCCAGGAAAGTCTATGGCAAAAGATAATGCCTATGGTAACTGCTACTTACGCTAAATGATCTCTGAGGAATAACTCGCTGCCCTTTGCTCCCTGTGACTTTAATTCTGTTTCACAATGGACCTTGCACCACTGGCCTGGGGAATCATAAAGATTTCTGTTGCTGTTTTTTTTTTAATGTATCTCCTGTTGGCACAGGTGCTCCCACTGAACTCTGGATCTAGGTCTCATTTGCTGAGTCTGTATTGAGAAGAGATAATTCAGCTGTAGTTACAGGGTTGAAAGCAAGCAAGCAGGCAAGCAGGCTGCCCAACAGTGGTTCCCATGAATTTTTGGCAATTCCAGACATCAGGGTCACCAGAGGGAAGTGAAACCCAGATGTACTGAGTATTTTGAAACACACACATCACAGAAATGTCCCCAAATCTCCTCTTCACCCAGATAGGGTGGTGTTGCCTGCCATCCACATGCAGCTACAAATTGGCACCCGAAGGTTATTTCCATGTATAATCCTTGCCTTTTACCATAGGCATTGATGGATCTGTGTATAAAACTGGACAGTTAGCCTGCCTCAAGCTTTCATAACTTTCCTGCAAGTTTCTTCTGTTTTTGAGGATCTCCAATAAATTAGAGCCGGCCTTTAGAAGAAAAGCACAAATAAATAAATTTGATTACAAATCAAAGTAGCACTCACTGAACACTTCCTATGGGACATGCACACCTCATATTTGATCTCAAAAGCTATAAGAAAATAATTTTATTGTTAAGGAGACATGCCCAGGAGTGTGAAGCCATGGTATGGCATGCCCAATGTATGGCTCTAAAATCTTTCCATCAGTCACAGCATGGCTTATTTATTTATTTACTTTCAAGCAGAGAAAGAGAGAGAGAGAGAGAGAGAGAGAGAGAGAGAGAGAGAGAGAGAGAGAGAGAGAGAGAATGGGCATGCCAGGGCCTTCTAGCCACTGTAAACAAACTCCAGATGCATACACCACCTTGTGCATCTGGGCATCTGGCTTTACTTGGGCACTGGGGAAAGGAACCCTGGTTAGCCTTTGTAGGCAAGCGCTTGAACCACTGAGTATTCTCTCCAGCCAGGATACCTTTTATAAATACTTATTTTGGAAGATCAGAAAACATACAGGTGATAGCTAGTGTTTGAATAGAGTATTGTAAGCAGAACATCAGAAAATAATTGCCCTTTTTCTTTAAGAATGCAACAAAAATCAGGCCCTTTAGATTGTGTTAAGCCACAGACAAAAGGACACACCTACTGGAGGAGAGGATAAATATATGTACCTGATCAGCTCAGAGCCTGGCATACATAGAGGAGCAACTATGAGATTCGAGGTGAGCCACCTCTAGTGGTTAGACGGCTGGCATGTGAATCCTCTGTCGTAGCCTTGTTATGCGACCTGGCTGACCTTTCTGTATCTCAGCTTTCAGATATAGTTTGAGCATTCCTTTGAATATGACATGCAGGGGAGAGTTCTTCATCCATTTAACACTGAAAATGTCAGCTAGTAGTAATTATTCATATGTTATTACATCGATTTTTGGTGTTTTAAATCTGTTCTTCAGTGTGAAGATTTTCATCTTTTTTGTAGCACTAGGGCTCATGTATTTTTTTTTTTTCTGTTTTACTTTCCTCGTCATTCTTCCTTCATTTCCTTCCAAATGTTAGTTTAGTTGTTCTCCCCAGGGTAATATGTTGTGTTTAATACCTGTGAAGGCTGGTTTTGAGGCCCCACATTAGTAGGGGAAGATGAAGGTTGGCTCTGCTGTGTAGACAGCTTCACCACATGGACAGCAAACATTCAGAGCTGCTGGGCAACACAGTGTTAGTCTCGACTTCTCAGCCAATTGCCCTCTCCAAGATAAACAGATGCCACATTTGACAAATTCAAGAAAAAGGAAACCCTACCACTATGCAAACTTTACTTTCATAGAGATTTGCTACTATTCTATTTTAAAAATGGAGGCTTTCTAGCTTCCTTCCACACTTCTCAGGAGCATGACAAAAGGACAACACACATCACATCATCTTTTAATTTCTGTGTATTAGCAGTTACATGCTTTATGTTTTTGGTGATTTTTTTGCAAAATTAAATATATTTTAATATCTCCAAGGGATATTGACAGACTTTGTTTGCTGCCAGAGAGGAAACAAATGTCTTCTTTCTTTTCATTCTCAGTATTAGTGGAGAATGGGTGCAAGAGAGCTTTTGACAGGCAGTTATCCAGGGACAAGGCTCTTGCCTGCCCAGGCAGGACTGGAACTTCGCTGTGATCCAGTCTCAGGCCAGAAGGCTGTGAGAAACATTCCCAAAGTGCTTCCAGTTTCTGTTTCCTGAAAGCACATCTGTGGGCTTGCCCCTCTGAGTCAGCCTGAGTCCACAACCCATCAGATCTCTCCTTACACACGACTCTGATGACATCCTAATTAGACTCATCCTCATTGGATGCTTGACCCGGATAATGAGCCTAACCAGGCATGTAAATCCCTCTGTACTGGCCCCTGCTTCTTGACTGAGCTCTCCCTCTGTTTCCTAAACTTGGCTGGGAAGGGTTGGGGGGTTTTGCCTGGGTGTTCTCCTGCTGGCTTTCTACATGTGTTTTTTTCCTGGGTGCTTTCCTGTTTTGCTACATGTGTGATATCCCGTTATGATCTGAGCCCCCTACTCTCTCATTGTTTTCTGACCCTGTGAGGGGGATTAAAAAATATCTTTATTATCCATAATTAGATAGACTGAATGAGCAAATGATGTGTTGGTGTCCCCAATTCCCCGATTTCCCTCCTCCATGTCACCAATCAGCTGGGTACCCTCCTCCATGGGAAACTGGATCAATCCATGTGGTAGGAGGTTATGGAGAGCCTAGGAGTCAACCCGGTTCCACCCCCCTTTGTATGTTGTTACTGTGGGGGGCAATGTCTTCACCATGGCTCTTTCCACCCCCTCTTCTGTTCAGTTGTGAGTGGGATCTTCTGACTTGGGCTCTCATGTGTTCTCTCTCTCTCTCTCTCTCTCTCTCTCTCTCTCTCTCTCTCTCTCTCTCTCTCTCTCTCTGTGTGTGTGTGTGTGTGTGTATGTGTGTGTCTCCAGACTTTTCCCTAAGTGGAGGAGGTTTTCTCATATTTTCCTCTCCTTTTCCATCGGGGCTAGAGGGAGAATTTCTTTTTGGCTTGGGCCTTCTCTCTGGATCCTCACTCTCCCTCAAATAAACCTTATAATTCATAATTTACCCCTCATTGAGTCCCCATTTTCAATTCAGTACTAACTTGGGGAAGGGACTCAAAAGTTGGGGTTCATAGTCCTAGGATCCCCTGCATCTTTATGAATTTTTTTAAACTTCCGTGGAGCTTAGTTTTATTATCTGTAAAAGGAAGTAACAGACTTAGATCCAAGATCCAGAAGGAATACATGTGTGAAATCATATGAACTATTTAATTCCAGTTACATATGAGACAGTTTTGTTGCTATTATTAGTACAGTGTGGTCAAATAACAGTTGTTTGGAAAGCCTAAGTAGTCAAACCATTGAAATCAGCATTTCTCCCTTTTTTTTTTTTATCAAACATGAGTTTTTTATTTTTTTTAAAAATTTTTTATTGTCCATAATGAGTTACATTATTTAGTGGGCAAACAATGAGTTGTTATCCCCAATTCCCCGATGCTCCCCCTCCCCCTTCCCCAACCAGCTGGATATCCTCCTCCGTGGGTCGTCTTTATCAGTCCTTGTGACAGGGGACCATGGATAGCCTAGTATTTGGCCAGGTTATCCTGGCCCTAGTATGTTGTTACTGAGGGGTGCCATGCCTCTGGATAATCTCCTCCACCACGGCTCTCACAATCTTTCCACCCCCTCTTCCGCACATCTTTATGAATTTAATCCCTCCCTGGACCCCAAATCCTGCATCACTATGAGGGAATAATATGAATGGTTAGAAGATACTTCCATATAAGCCCCTGGTGTTCTTGGTCACAGTTCAAGCTTTTAGTGCTGAGGCCTAATGAATGCATATGGGACTGTGCTGGGAGCCTGTGCCAGCACCTGTTGCCCTCAGCCACGTGGAGTTAGAGCTAATGCTCCTTAGATAGAAGGCAAAAACACACCAAGGAAACTGCCCAAGCCACATGCAGTTTAGACTGATCAAATTCTAATTTTTTGTAAAGGAAATACTATGTAATCTTGTCACATTTATGCTAGGGAGTAAAATTCATAGGTTTCAAATATCTTTCAATTAATCATTTCATTTAAAATTATCTAACATTGAAGCTTCTATTTCTCATGCCATCATCTTTCTTTAACATACCACACAATATCAAATGTGTATTTCTAGCCATGTGGGTGAAATAACTTTCATTTTAGGAGTTGCTAGTTAACTGTGCTCATAGAGGGATAGTTTAAAAATTTTTTTTTAATTTAATGTTTATTGTCCATAATGAGTTACATTATTTAGTGGGCAAACCATGCGTTGTTATCCCGACTTCCCCACTTCCCCCCCTCTCCATCCCTGATCTTAAAGCTAATCTACAATACAGATAGATTCAGAATATAATAGCAGCTTTTGTAAAAAAAAAAAAAATACACCCTAAAATCAGTCCTTGCTCATGGAACTCATTTGAATGCTTAAGTTGCAGTTTGGGTGACAGAAATCAAATATGGATGTTTTCTTACTTTAAAGATTGGTGGCTAGGGGGATAAAATAAGCTTCTGTATAGTTGAATAAAATCCATGAATTGCTCCTCTTTTGATGCATTTATGAGGCTTGCATGAGATAAAATGCGTTGACCGTGTTTGCTGCTAGGTGTCACTGTTGTGTCAAGGTTGATGAACCATGGGAACCTCCCTACTCCCTGACTGCCATAATGGGTTTGCACTAGTTTGCACTCTTACCAACAGCGGGAGAGTGAGAGAGAGCTCCCCGACAGACCCCCACATCCTGACATCATTTGTTGTCTGTGCTCTTGATAGGCATTTTGACTGGGGTAAGATGGCCTCTCACAGTGGTTTTGATTTGCATTTCCCTGATGGCTAGGGATGTTGAACATTTCCTGTTTTTTATTTGTATTTCTTCTTTTGTGAACTGTCCATTTCATTAGGCCATTTGGTGATTGACAAATTAATTTTTGGTGTTTAATTTTTGCATATATATATATGGTTATACTCTTTTAATCCCTTGCCTTGTTTGCCAGTACCCTGGGGGCCCTCCTTAATGCGGTTATGGTATTCACTGTAGGGTCATGAAGGCCTCAATCAGCCCATATGGGGGGGCGTGTCTCAGGGCATTCCTACCTACTCTGTGGCTTTTATAATCTCTCTACCCCCTCTTCTCCTCTTCCAAAATGTTCCCTGAGTCATGGCAGGCCTGTTGGCAGTCCGATTTAATGTTGAGTTCTTTGTGACCTCTGGATTTCTACGTTGATAAATTTTTAATTGATCATTTTATCTGTCATCATCTCTTTGGAACCGGTTGTCAGGCGAGCAGTAAGAGCAATATTCATGTCATCGCTTCCTCTGCAAGTTCTGGGCCCTGGCAGCTGTGGAAGAGGTGTCAATTTTCATGGTGGACCATTGGCTATCTTGTCTTGTTGATGGATCTTGGCTCTTCTCTGTTTTCTCTGCCATCTGTAAGATAAAACAGATTCTACAACCAAGAGCAGCTTAGGTTAAATGGGGTATGCAAAGTTCTTTGAGAATTTTTTGGTGTGCAATCCCATTCTTCTTCCAAGTGGTTGCTTTTTTTCTGAAGACTAAGTTTCCTAACCATGGGATTATGACTTGTTTCCAGTACCAGATATGAGTTATTACCCACTGAGTGGACCTCATGTCCAATCAGAGAAGACTTGGTTACCCTCAGAGGCTGCATGCTGCTATTGCACAAGTGTGCACCTCCCCATATGGGCTTTCCAGCACTCTGAGGGCTAGCCAGGAGGGAGCTAGTTTCCCTTTTGGTTCCAGGATGGTATTACAAGGTCCTGTGACTGCAGCCTACTTCATATATTTATGTTTTGCAAATTTTATTATATTTTAAAATTTATTTATTTGAGAGAGAGACATACACACAGAGATAGAGAGGGAGAAGGGAAGACAGAGAAAGAGAGATAGAATGGGTACACTATGGCCTCCTGCCACTGCAAACATAATGTATGTGGCTTTACATGGGTACTAAGGAATCAAACCTGAGTCATCAGGCTTTGTGCAAACAAGTGCCTTATCTACTGAGACATCTCTTCAGCCCTTCAGCTTTTAAAAGTAAACTCTGGTTAATAGCCCATTGTCTAAAGTATAGGTGGCATAGATTTTTCTCCCATTCTGTAGGATGTCTGCTCCCTTTGATAATGCCTTATTTTGCTATGAGACACTTTTAATTTCTGGAGCATGTTCACTAGCACTTTCCGTGTTTCTGGTTTTAGATTGAGCTTATTGATCCATTTTGGCTTGATATTCATACAGGGAGAGAGATATGGATCTACTTTCATTCTTCTGCAGATGGATATCCAATGTTTTCAGTACCTTTTGTGGAATAAGCTGTCTTTTTCATTGACTATTTTTGACCATGTGATTCTTTCTTGGATTGCAAGAAAAGAATCCTTTATGTGGTCACACAAGGAAAATTTGTTCTTCATTGATATTAAGGAAAATACTTTCATGTGTATTCAGCTCAGAGAGCACATGTATGTAACTCCATGGAAGCTTTCCTAACTACTATGTTCATCTCCAGCATGGCAGAAGGTAGTGGCTAGAAGACCTGTGGGGGAGGGGCTGGCAAAGTGCATGGTTTCCAGGACTACATAAGCATCTCTGAAAACATGAAAAACAAATATTTTATTTTACCTCTAGATATTCTTGCTTATTTTTAAAAATGCTCCATTCTTTTTGTGCTTCATTTGTATATTTGACTTACACATAATCATATATGGATCACACACACATATGTATATATGTGTATGTATATATGTATGTATGTATGTATGTATGTAGATCTATATCTATCTATCTATAATCGTCCTCTCTCATATCTTTATACCTTCTCTATGGATGTTCATAGATTGTCACATATGACATATGTGGTCAGGTAACAGGGCAATGAGAAGAGTCATTTTGAATTCACATCATTGTCTTATAAAATACAGTAGACCATTAAGTCAAGATACAGTGTTTTTCTTTTTATGTACCAATTGTGGAACATTCATCAGAGCTTCTCCACCTACCAATATGAACACAAAGAAACATTGCATTCTGGTTCAATAAAACATAGTAACTTAATACAAAACACTAGTGATAACTTCTTATTCTGGATTAGATCAAGATGGTTTCTTTTAATTCAGTGTGAACTCTAACAGAATTTTTTTTGACTTGTCACTCAAAATCCAGTATCAAGTGTCACATGCATGTAAAACAGTGAACAAGTGCTGATGTCTCCATAACTCAGGGGATAATATGGTTCAGGAAAAACCCAAGGTGACAGGTTAGCATAATGTGATTTAATGTGTGGTAAGAGTACCCTAGTGTGGACATTTTCACAGGAAACCACTGAGGAGCAACACAGGCTGTTTTTTTTTTTCTCTCTAAATTAAGCCATTATTAATTTACAGCTACAATTTCATTTTTCATGAATTTTTTTGCTGAATTGTGTGACTAGAATATAGTACTGGTAGAGATATTTTTGTTTTAAGGTATGGATTTTCAAAAGCATTTTAACCCATTCTTATTTTTAAACCATGTTTTTAATTTTAATTGACATAACAGAGACAAGGGTTACAAACATTTCCATATACATATATAATGTGTAATAATTAAATCAGGATAAAATGCGTTTTTATCACTTTGATATATATCATCTCTTTTTGTTGGGGACATTTAAAATCCTCTCACTAGCTGTTTTGAATCATTCAATTAATTATTGTTAGGTGTGTGTGTGTGTGTGTGTGTGTGTGTGTGTGCGCGCGCGCGCGCGCGCGCGTGACTGTGCTCAGAGCATTAGAAATCCTCCCCAGCTTCACCATATCCCATTACCCAGTCTCTCTCCCTCCTCTGACGCCGTTCACGGCCCAGGAGGTGATACTTCTATTTTGTACTTCAAAAGATCAACTTTTAATCTTCTGTATATAAATGAGAATATGATTTATCTTTCTGTGCTTGACTTATCTCACTTCTAATGTTCTCCAATTCCACTGGCAAATGACAGAATTTTATTCTGGTTCTGACTGAACAATACTCCATTGTGTATATAACACATTTTTCTTATAACAAATTTTCTTTACTTATTCATTCATTGTTGGAGACCTAGGTGGTTTCAATTCCATAGGTAATGTGACTAGTGTTGCAATAAACCTGGGAAAGCAGATATCTCTTGGCATGCACATATCTTTATCATTGGATATACACCTGCTAATACTGTTGCAGCCATATGGCAGTTATTTTTCTAGCTTTGCTTTGTTTTTTGAGGTACTTTGTATTGCTTCCCATAAACTCATTCTTTTTTGTTTCAATGAGAGAGAGAGAGAGAGAGAGAGAGAGAGAAAGAGAGAGAGAGATCTTGTCAAACTATTTTAGTATATGCATTACAAGAATTCTCTTGTGAGAGTTTCAGACAAGCTCCATAGACCTCCTCCCCTTGAGTGGGAGGTGTCTCTACCCAGAGCTTAAACATAGATGCTAAAACTGATTGGTCAGGTATAGATAGACCAATCAGCTTTCTCTCTGACTTACCTGGTGGAGTTTTAAAAGGTGACTGAAACAAAGGCCAGTCTCTTCTTCCATATGGCATCCTAGAAGGAGGACTTTAATTTTCCAGGTAAGGCCCCTCACCCCAGCTTAAGGCCTGGGGTGAGGGGGAGCTCAAGATCTCCCCACGTGAACCTTTTTCATGATGGGAGCCCTCTGTTATCTTTTATTTTCCTGCCTGTTTAGTTAACTAGCATAGATTTTGGCTAAAACCTCTCCCACGTGTTCTCCCCACACTGGTGGCTGGAGAACTCTGTAACTTTCCATTTTCCTTTAAATGAAGTCTCCCACTCTCCCTATCCTGTATCCCATTTAAATCACCAGCTATCCTGAGAAAATGTTGTGGATAGGGAGCTGAGGCTTCTATCCAGTTCCTCATCACAAGAGCAGTCTCAGTTCTAATGTTTCTGAAGAACACACACCATGGCACAAGTAGACAAGCAAGGTTTATTTTTGCAAGCAAAGAGACTTTAGCAGGGGAGAAGGCAAAAGTGGAAGGTACAACCTCCAAAGCGGAGGGCAGACCTAGCTGAGGGACAGTGGACCAAGGGCTACTTATAATGTCTGAATGTATACATCTTGGTGTACAATTTCTCCTCCATTTGTCCAACCCTGGAGCATCCTGGGTGGTCTACTTCCTAGAGTAAGTACAGTCTTTCTTGGAAGCCTTTTTACCCACAATTCAGCCTGCTACAATAAAATTATTAGAAGGCTGTGACTACCCATGAAGATGGACATTTACTAGAAGAAAAGGCAGTGCAGCCCTGCCTGTTGTCAAGTGCGGATTCTTTCAGGATAGTGACTGAGTCCTCATTTTATCAGTGCTTATCTGCACATGTGGCACAGATTGGCTGCCCATTGAATCTTGGTGAAGAAAGGTCATAAAAATTCAAATATATGCATTCTATGGCAGTTCCTTAGAGATTAAAGCAATGCAAATGTTGTTTATTGAAAATGCTTGATCATTGAGAAATTAGGATAGTTTGCATAGATAATGAAATCAAATAACTTGTTCTTATGCGTTTGTAACTCACAACACATGAAGTGGTCACTGAGTATAGGTACTTACTAAAAATCATAGGGAATTCCTTCCTGTTGAGTCACATGTACAGTAGCTGGTGATGCCTAAGAAGGCTTTAAATGTATGAGTACGTTTATCTCTGAATACTATAAAAGCTAATTTTAAAAAAATACTTAATATTCTAGTCACTTTATTATTTATAAAACAAACTCATAGTCTGATATCCCAGCAAGAGATGAACCACCCCAGGCCTATCATGTAGGCCCCAAGTGAAACACTTGAGACAGTGGCAAGAAAGAGACCTATAACCACAGCCAATCAGTCACCCCTGGGTAAGTCAGTCAGACAGACACCCATGACTTCCAACACAACTTAAAGTAGAAGAACAGAGACTCTTAAGGTCACAACAACAACAATGAACAGACTTAAAACTCACCCTCCATGACTCAGGGAACTGAGTGGAAGAGGGGGTGGAAAGATTGTAAGAGCCATGGTGGGAGTGATTACCCAGAGACATTAACCCCTTCAGCTACAATTCATAAAGGGCGTGGGCAACCTTGTTGCCTCCTGTGCTATCCATAACCCCTTGCCACATGGATTGTTCCAATATGCCCACAGAGGAGGATACCCAGGGGATTGGGATTGGGGGGAGAGAAATGGGAATATAAGTATAATATTTACTCAATCAATGTATCTAATTTGGGGCAATAAAGATAAAGAAAAAGTGCATTGTATACATGAATGAAATTGTCAAAAAATAAAAATCCTAAATATCAAAAAAAATTAAAACAAACCTAGCTTGTGTTATAAGAGGCAATATTATATGAATTTTATTTTGCGAGAGATAATACCATGTATTTTATTTAAGAGACCAAGAGGGCAAATTTACAGTTGTTACTTGAGATGGAAGTTTGAAAACAAATCAAAAGAGTACTCTTGAACAGTTTTACTAAACATTTTATTATTTTCCAAGTTCTGAATTTTATTCTGCATTTTACTCTTTTGTAAGTCAGTTTTTTTCTGATAAGTGATTTCATTCCAGCTTTCAGAGTTGAAAAGACCCCCTGATGATCTGTGCCTGTTACTGTTACTCACAGCGGGAAATCCCCAACATGTGGGGCTGTCAGGTGGCTGAATGGTCTCTCTCAAAATCTAGAAACATCCAGAGAGAGTGTCTCATCACCTCCATGGCAGCCTGACGTCACACAAAATTCTACTTTCATTACTTATTAAAAGAGTGTTAATCTGTTGTTATCACAGTTATTGGTTTAATTTTATTAAGTAATTAAAGTTATGGAAGTAAACTATCAAACTTCCAAATAGTAAATTCATTAATTTTAGTATAATATATATATATATGTATATATATTTATATACAAAACAGGCTCCTATTCCATCAACACAGTTTTTTCCCCTTAGTTAATAAGTTATACAGTAAAAAAAAAAAAAAGTGAACATCTGTTGAAAATTTACTCTTAACCTGACCATCTTCTTCCTGGACCCTCACATTCCTGGCAGATGACCCCTTTGTGGCTGTTCAAGATTTTCCTCTAGGTTTCCCATAAACCAATAAATTAGCTTCCAACTGTTTTATTGCTATATATGTAAGAATTATATTTTCTTTCAATTTGCCTTATGAAAGCTCAATGGAATTTGCAGAAGGGAGGCATCACCCCACTCACTGGTATGTGGCCTACTGTAGGACAGGACTGACTTTCTGACTCCTTCCCCACTCCCAAACTCCAAATTTGGTAAAAAAGGGGAAAATAAGATCAAAGGAACTTGGGGGATAGCTAACTCAGTGAAGTACTTCTCTCAAATGCACAAGGACTTCAGTTCAGTCTGCAGAACCCCTATTAAATGTCAGGCTTGGTAGAATAAACTTACCAGTGCTGGGGAGGCAGTGAGAAGAGGAACCCTGGAACTCATTGGCTATCTGGGCTAGACTGACTAGTGAGACTTAGGCCAATGAGAATCCTGAAGTTAACACCTGAAGGTATCCTCTGGCTTCCTATGCACTTTCATATACATGGATGCAACCTCCTACAAACAGACATGCATTCATGCACACACACATGCATCACATACAAAGATTCAAGTTTATTCAATAGATTATATTAAAAAGGAATCTATATTCAGCTAAACCAAAATCAGGTGGCTAGAAAGAACAACACCAACAAAAAATACTATACAGGGGGCTGGAGATATGGCTCAGTCAGTAAAGTAGTTGTGTAAGTATGAAGACCTGAGTTTGGATCTACAACACCCACATATAAATCAGGCATGACATACCTGTAATCCCAGCACTAGAGAAGAAAAGGAAGGAGGATTCCCTAGAACTTTCTGACTGGCTGTCTAGCCAAAGCCTAGAGCTTTATTTTCAGGGGAAGACCTTGTCTTGAAAAAATAAGGTAGAGAGTGACCGAGGAAGTAATCTGATGTTAATATCTGGTCTCCACGTGCACTCACACATATATATCAATGTACATTTACATATGCACATATGCTACCCACACAAATACACATGCCAAAAATTAAGCTAAAAGGGAAGTAAGCATGCAGAAAGAATCATGATAAGGGGTGACATATAATTCGGTAAAAAATTACAAAATATTTCAGATTTTCCACTAGAAATGATGAAGTTCTTAAGACAGTGGAAACATATATTACTTTGATTGAAAAAAGTATTCAGTTAGCCATTTATCTAGAAAATATAAGTAAAAATGAACAAATTATCAGACAAAACCGTAACAAAGAAAACCTAGGCAATAAAGGGAAAACAAAAGAAAATTTAAATACTCCATTAAATAAAATAGTATTTTTTCCTCTTATGTTTATTGGATTATTAAAGGCTGTTATTTTCTGAGAAGAACTGCAGCAAGATATCACATCAGGAAGGTAATACCATAAAAACTTTTAAAAGTACCTCTGTGTATGATATCTCCAAGCAGGACATCTGAGAGATGATAAATAACAGAAATACCATGTTGCAGCAGCTTTCTAAGTTCAGTTTACTAACATCAATCCGTGCAAACTCCAGAATGAAGACAGTTATTAGGAACAAAAAGAAACACTATAAATTATGAATAAATCAATCTGCTAAGAAAATTATAATTTAAAATATATATGACCCAAGCATGGAGTTCCAACATACATGAGTCAAATTTGAGAGCCAGAAAATATCAACATATACATACCTATACTTAGAGATGTCAGAACTCTGGTCAGTAATTCATAGCATCAGTAGAATAGAAATGAGCCAAGATGGCATAAATGTCTCAGGATTTTCTACTCCAGAAAGAAAACAGACGAAACCTTTCAAATGTTAATGACATTTATCAGGATACAATATATTTTGAGACGTCAAATGCCCATGAATGAATATTAAAGTAGTGAGATTACTCAATCTTAATCACAAATACCTCAGGTTATGGGTGACATACATTTACATTCAAGCCACTATAGCATTCTTCTCACGTACTGTTGGAGTTATCCCATTTTATAAAAATGTAAAATTAATGTACATATCTTTAGCCACATGGGTAATGTTCTCACAGACACTGATCATTCTGGAAGAAAAAACATTGTGGAAGGAAGACAGGGAGTTGAGTTTTATGTGGAAAACATGGATATAAAAATGCTATGTATAAGGATATTTTTTAAATGTGCTAAAGAGACCTAGAAAAACTGACATGGAGGTTACAACCTTTGGTGCATCATACCTAGGTTCTCCCTAAACATGGTCTCACAATAATTGAATGCAGGAGCTCTTTAGTGCAGAACAGTAAGTTTCCTTATGCATGTTAATATCCCATAAGCCAATGATCCAAAAGGCAGCAGGGGTACAGTTCTGCCTCCCCTCCCCAAGCCAGCAGTTAAAACCATAAAAATCCATCCTATCTCTGCAGAAACTGGGAACAGAGATCATGAAAATGCACTTGCCTGTACTCTTGGTCTAATTTGCACACAAACACTGAAACATAAGTGAGAGCATGCTAAACCTTGCCTGATTATTTTTTTGCCATTGTTACAACCCAGTTCTGCCTCTGGTTTTGATGAAGTATATTCATTCACATGTATAACCAAAATCATGTAGAGTGTGAAGAACAATGGAGCGAAGACAATATTCTATATTGGGTGACACTGCAATTTTCAATGTGCTGCTACTATTGTACTCTCTGAGACTTGTAATGGGCCTGGAGGTGTGCTACTCAGATTTCTTGTAAGAACATGCTCCAAAGAATGTAGTCAGCCAGCAGCATCCAAACTCTATATCCTGGGACCTGATACAGTACCTACACTACTAGGTTTATGCTCCACCCCACTCCTGTCCTCATGTTGGCCCTCATGGTGAGAGTGTTAGCAGTTTTGTGCCTGTATGGAATAGGACTCTGAATTGTACACTTCACTGTAAAACGTCCAATTGGTCTGTCTGAGATAATCTCTGGCTGCCCAGTAACTGAGGGCTCATCTTACCTAGTTCTCTCTCCTTTTCTCTTCATTCATACGTAAGATGCCTGGCTTGCTTTGTGAAGATTAATCTCTGCCTAATTCGAGTCTACCTCTCCTTAACTCTTATAGACATTTCCTCCAATAATTCACTTGTAGATCAACTGATTACACTTTGGCATCTCTATAAATGTATGTGGCACCAGACAGAATCTAGAATGAAAACAAAAGAGAGATTTTGTCTTTAATTTTCACACTCTGTAAAGACTCCATCATGATAGATCATGTAAAATGAACAAAATGTATGAGATGTTGTAAAGTCTGGATGAGAATCTTGATTATTATAAATTTTTTTTTGTTTCTTATTATGGTAGATTTTAGAAAGACTATTTGGAACGTTTTGGTAAGAGTTAAATTGTATTAAAAGTGAAAAACTAAAAATTTTCATAAATCAAATGTTACATTTTCATTTATATGACCATCTAGACCTTTTGTTTAATTTATATATTTATTTATTTGCTCATTCATTATGTTTTGTTTAAATGCTGGGAAAGGCACACTGGGCCTTGAACAGCTTATAAAATTCTCTACCACTGAGCTATCATCCCAACCTTCTTTACTTAATTAAATTTGTTCTCTTATTACACCATAGCTATGTAGTTTTATAATGTCATTGCTTTAAAAGTTCAAAGAAGCAGAGCTACCACTGGTACTCAGGACTTCATATGTCTTTCTGTGTCTTCTTTCATAGATTTTACAAGACCTAAGGCATTTGTTAACCTGGATCCATCTGAAAGGCAAGTTAATGCCGATAAAGACCAATTTTCTACACCTTCTAATGATATCAGGCCAGGACAAAATAGCCGCAACTTAGTGAGCCATGTCTTTTTCCTTTTTGTTGCTGTTGCTTGTGGGAAACATATTTGGAGGATAGCTGTTCTTTTGCCATTATTGATTTTTCTACACTTTCATTATTTTGGATCAGGTAAATGCTGTTTCTTTTGTGAGTTTGCAGAAAGGACATATCAAACAGAGATTTACAGCTCCCAAAGAAATGAGCTTTAAAGAGAACACTTCAGTGGTGGGGAATAAGCAGACACATATCTAAGAGGTAAAGTAAGACCATCTTGCTTGTTTCATTTGATCAGGAAGCTTGATGTGAGTTTTGTAATAACAGAGACTTGATGTATTTATCTCAGAAACTCTGAACTTGGGTAATGTTCTTTTTATGTGGATGAATGCTGTAGTAAGAGGCTGATTTGGAATTATACACACTGAGGCTTGAACGGGTGCTGCATATTTCAAAAAGCTGTTCATGGGTGTTTATAAGCTCCATGAGCTTCCATTTTTAGTTTTCTTTTCACTTATAAGAAGTAGATACATGTAAACTATCAAATTCATTGTCATATACTTCGTAACAACTTAAACAAGGTTTTATTAATGTCATATTCTTTAGTTGAAAAACATCTATTCATTTATTTATTCCTTACATGTTTGTGACTCATTTTCCATGTGGTAAATGATAATCTAGATGTGAAGAGTTCAGGCTGACAAAGATCTTGTTTATAATAGATGACAACTACACAGGACACACAAGCTTAGTAGCTGAGGAGGAAACACTGTTTCACATAAGACAGTGAGGAGGATGGGACAGCGAGCCGACTAAAGAAAGGACACAGATGCAAACTACTCAAAGGTAAAGTGAGTACTGGAGTGCAGAAAAGAATACATGCAAAACCCTTTACAATAAAAGTAACAGAAATACCAGACTAGGATTGTGAAGAATTCCTCTGGTCATAACATTTTTGATATTTTTTGTTTAAATACAAAACCTTGCTTAAGGTGTGAGGTTACTTGACATTTTATTTAACGTCTTTTTTTTTTTTTTTTTTTGGTTTTTCCAGGTAGGGTCTCACTCTAACCCAGGCTGACCTGGAATTCACTGTGTAGTCTCAGGGTGGCCTCAAACTCACAGTGATCCTTCTACCTCTGCCTCCCAAGTGCTGGCATAGCAAGCACATGCCTGTATGTTGAAGATATGGTGCTCCAGATGATGAGACTGAGCTCAGAGACCTCATGAGGACAGGAGTGCATAGCACATAGCATATTGCCTCACTCGTCTGAGCTTGGCATCCAGCAACTCAGGCATTATTACTCCATATATGTCTTCCATGATCACACAAGCTCTGCAGGTACTAATTTGAGGACTGTAAAACATTTTTAGTGAGTAAACAAATCTCTTAACAAAAAACTAGAGCAATGAGTATCTCGTGTGTGTGTGTGTGTGTGTGTGTGTGTGTGTGTGTGTGTGTGTGTGTTTTGCTCCTCATTGCAGTATGTTTAACTCTGGGCATATTCACTGATTGATGGTGACTTTTTCCAAGATAAGGAACACTGGACATAGAAATTGTTGAATGAGGGATCAAAATTTTATACATGTTAAGCTTCAACTATTAATACACTTCCAAGTGTAATTGTCTGGTAAAGAGTATTCAGTCAAAGGAAAAGTTGATTCTAGAAGTGAATTTCCAGGCATCATCAGAAAATGAATGCTATTTTAAAGGCACAAAACTATTAAGTCACAAGAGTGATTGATAAGAACTGTGAGGATCAATTTTAGGGATATTTAAGGGTTAAGAAGTAAATTGAAACAGTAATTTTGAAGAGGTAGTTAATTTAAAAGAAAATCAAGAGTGAAATAGTTCACTCACAAAAGATGAAAATGTCAAAATACAAATGGTATTAAATGTAGAAACTTGAATTTGGTGACTTTTGGACCTGGCC
>PVHP010037419.1:6052-17304 GCA_004024765.1 Zapus hudsonius
GGGGGGGCATTGGGGAATTGGGGATAACAACTCATTGTTTGCCCACTGAATAATGTAACTCATTATGGACAATAAATATATATTTAAGAAAAAATATTTTATTTATTCATTTTCAAGCAGAAAATACAGAGAGAGAGAGAGAGAGAGAGAGAGAGAGAGAGAGAGAGAGAGAGAGAGAGAGAGAGAGAGAGAGAGAGAGGGAACTAGGGCCACCACTTTGTGGGTCTGGCTTATGTGGGTCCTGGGGAATTGAACCCAGGGCCTTAGGCACTGGAGGCAAGTGCCTTAACCGCTGAGCCATCTCTCCAGCCCGCTTAATTGGTTTTGAATGAGTCATGTTCATTCATTCACCTTATCTCTGGGCCACAGGACGTTCGTTCACTTAACAGTCATCTTGATTCTTTGACCAGTTATTCCTTGGAGTTTTTGTTAATTGGAATCTGAAGCTTAAATTAGAAGTTTTTGGGGGGAGATTTTTTTGGCAAAATCTATGAGCATCACATTAAGGAAAACTTTTGGCTTTTTTTTTATTGTCACCAAAAAGACTTGGATCCATTTCAAAAACATGGAAGAATATTTGTTGTTAGAAATTTCTCCAAGAGTTCTTTTCATCAATACACAGTGAACACTTAGCCATCCTTCTTTTTTATTATTTTATTTATTTATTTGAGAGAGAGAGAGAGAGAGAGAGAGAGAGGCAGATAGAGAGAATGGATGCGCGGGGGCCTCCATCCACTACAAATGAACTCCAGACATATGTACCACCTTGCACATCTGGCTTTTTGTGGGTACTGTGGAATTGAACTCAGGTCCTTCTGTTTTGCAGATAAACACCTTACCCATGGAGCCATCTCTCCAGCCCTTAGCCATCCTTCTTTACCTGTGTCTTTCTATAAAATAAATGAATCCAGTGGCCGAGTGTAGAACAGGCACTTGGCATGAGTGGGTGGTCCTGGGCTCTGTCCCCAGAAACTCACCCACCCAAATATAAGTGATGAATTCAACGATCTGATCCCTCAGATGCTGGTGCCAGGCTTGTCTCCACCTCTTTCCTCCCAAGTGGCTGCTCTTCTGTGACCTGTAGCCGTAGGCAGGTAGGAAGGAACACTTGAAGCACTTTCAGAATGGCGTCAAATCAAATGCTCAGCTATTGCTCTAACTGCTACTTTCCTGCCATCGCTGTACCTTCTCACGTCCATGCATTTAGGCTGTTTTTTTGGTCAGTTCTCACTGTAAGAATTTATCTTCCACAACAATTCTAAAAAGCACCTTATCGCAAAGATCTTCCCTAAATATCAAGCTTATTCTATTGGCAAAGCACGTCTCGGTATACTTCCTCCTGCTTCTTTGTGCTTTTCCAAAAGGAAGGTATATTCACTGAAATATCTTTATGTCCAGCTTGAAATGCCATTTTGTATTCATTCTCTGCAGTCCTACTAAGAGGGGCTTTGTTTCGCTTCTTTCTTCATCTGAAAACATCTCATAAATGACTTCCAGGCTGTTCCTGCCTCATCAGAACCAGAGCAGAACTTTTCATGAGCTTCTGGATCTAGTGACCAGCTCATCTGACAAGGTCAACGTATTCCCTTTCTTCTTCAGGTTTCTTTATAGCAGACGTACAAGCCTATAAAACATTTGACTCAACATATTATCTGACTATGAACCATCTTAAATGGAGAACTATGTTCTTAAGAACTTGGTTCGCATAGAAAGCTGTCACCACTGACATTAGTATATCTCACTCCTCTGGACAAGCGCTGTCCTGTCCATACTGTGAAGAGACACAGTTTTCTTCTCATAGCAAAGAGTGTTATCTGAAGAGTTCATATCGTCCTAGCTGTGTTGTTGGTGAGGATTTAACGATTAGGAGAAACAACGCTGGAGATCGAGACATGCTAACTCCAAGAAGGACTGAGGTGCAAACGCTGATGAGAGGCAATACGAATCCAGCAGGGCTCTAGGGAAGCAGCCCGCTTCTGAGACACCGCCATGATGGATGATCTCAATGATCTCACCCACAGATGCTCATGTGTAGATCTCTCCAGCAGAAGCTCCATGAAGGTATACACTTGTCACCAGTATGACAGCCTACAGTGGTCACCACACTATGATGCTATTCCTTTTATTTCTCTTTCTGGGTCTTATTCAAGCCCTAGCCATTACTCAGGACTAACTGCTTCTTCTGGTGACGGAATCTGGAAAAGGGAGACCCATGCTCTATGTCCTTGGGACGCAGAGAAGGTGTCATCAGAGAATATCCTTACAATAAGCACCTGTCAGTCACGGTCTGGCAACACTGTTGATTTCCTGCGGAGTCCCTGAGTGCCAAAGGTGCTGCCCTGTGGTGTTCTCTCCTCTGCACAGGGCGCTGGGGGACAGACACATCCTCCCTGGGAGATTGCAGTCACTCCTGGGTTCTGCCTTGTCCAAAATAAAGCTTCTTTCGCAGGGACTGTCTTGAAACCTGTAACTAGCCGCTGATGGAGAGACAGAACTGCAGAGTAGGCTCATGTGACTAGGCTCAATTTCAGTCTCAGTGAGCCAGCTTCGTTGACACCTCTGCTTTCCTCATATTCTAGAGCCGGCCTCCCTGGAGCCCTCCTGTGCTTTCTTCCTTTCTAGAAGCCCCAACGGAGGACATGTGCTACACATTTTATATGGGGTTGCATAAAGGATTTTCAGATTGAAAAGTAGAAGAATGATTGTAGGAGAAATACTGGACATATTTGGAGTGCTGATTTAGATATTGTCTACCTTTCCATGAAAGTGATTACACACCCAAATGGAAGTAATTCCATGCGTGGTGCTAAGATTGCCTCCTTGGAATTGTAAGTGGTTAACATGTTTACTGAGCTTTCGTAGTTCATCCAGTGTGGTTCTCAGCTATAGGCATTTGCATACACATAAATATACACATTTATATGTGAGATGTGGGCAGGATCTAGATCTATCATCTATCTATCTATCTATCTATCTATCTATCTATCTATCTATCTATCTATCATCTATCTATCTATCTGTTTATCTATCTATCTATCATCTATCTATCTATTATCTATCTATCTATCATCTGTCTATCTGTCTATCATCTATCTATCTGTTTATCTATCAATCAATCAATCATCTATCTATCTATTATCCAGCTGCTATCTATCTATCTGTTATCTATCTATCAGCTATCTATCTATCTGCTTATCTATCATCTATCGTATCTCCTAGTTTTCTTAGCACAGTTCAAGCCATTGGTTCCTTGATTATTATTCCTCCTATGTTTCTATGCATCTTGGTATGAGAGACGCATTATTCCTGTTCCTAAGGAATGGCATGACCTCTGTCCTATCAGAAGGGACTGGGGATTCAAGACACACCAAACATTGGCTATCATCATTAGTGTGAATTGTCTAATGGTGGTAATTACCCCTCAAAGTTCATCTATCTGTACTATTCACTCCCTCCAACACAATCCATAGATAAATATCAATAGATAAGCTGTGTTAGCTTTCTGGTTATCATGACTACATCTAAAAGTTTCTTTGATTTCAAGGACGAGAAAGTGACACAGACTTTTAGATGGACAGATGAATTAAATAATTACATTTATTATAGCAGCTAGGTGTGGTGGTGCCCACTTGAAAGAGGCAGAAGGAATGCAAGTTCATGGCTTGCCTGGGCTACACAGTGACATCCTATCTCAAAAATGTTGGGGAGGGGGTTTGTGTATTTCGTGTACATGTTTGTATGTGTGTGTGCATGTTCGTGTGTGCATGCATGTTTGTGTGTGTGCATGTTTGCGAGTGTCAAGGCCAGAGGTAACATCAGATGTCTTTCTTAGTTACTCTGCACCTTAGTTTCAAGACAGGGCTTCTCACTGAACCTGGAGCTCACTGACTTAGACTAGCTGGCGACGAAGCCCTAGTGACCCCTGCCAATGTCTCACCAGCACTGGGGTCAGGCGCATGTGCTGCTGCCCTGACTTTTTGAATGTGGATTGTCAGGATCCAAACTCAGGTCCCCAAGCCGGTGTGGAAAACACCTTAGCAACTGAACCTTCTTCCCAGTCTCTTCCCCCCACGTTTTCAATCGTGGCAAAATGAACCAACTCTAAGATTCAGAGGCAAGCTTGCAAAGAGGCATCGGCAGGAACAGACGTCGGGCACCTTCCTCCATGGCAGGCCCCAGGGAATGGCATGAGGTAGATGCACTCTCGTCTGTCCCTTCCCTGCTCTGATGTACTAGAGAGCACGGCACTAGGCATGTTCCGTCCCCCTGAACAGGACACATCCCTCATGGAAACCCTTTCAGAGTTGATGCTGTCTCCTTCACTTTCTGCTCTGGCAGTTGCCTTACCCAGTGGAATGACGACATGCTGAGGGCGGCACCTGCCCTCGTTGGATCCTGGGGACCTGGAGCAAAGTGGCCTGCAGAGGTGTTCGTGTCATTGATGGGCACACAGCCACTGCAGCGCTGACCCTCTGTCTCCAGACTGCACATGAGGAGGAAGAGCCTGTGGACAGACAGACAAGTAGAGCAGGCGATGCATTTGCTGGTGGCATTCTTAGTGGACAGTGTCTTTTAATTGTCAGCCTAACCCAATCCATTTGATAAGGAAAGTGAGGAGATTTGGAAGCAGAAAGGCCTTGCAAGAGAAGATCCTGTTTGTCTGTGCTTTCAGCTAGCATGTCACGGTAGATCAAACATCTTCCCCTAGACCCTAGAGGTAAAATTTCAAAACATGAATGAAAGAAAAGGCAGAGAGAAGGGGGGAGGGGAGTTTGAATGTGGGATTTCTCCCATAGCCACATGTGTTTTGAATACTCCATCCCCAGCTGCTGGCAGTTTGAGCCAAAGAAAAGATAACAGAAAGCTCCCACCATGAGGAGAGGTTCATGAGGGAAAAAGTCTGGAGCCTGCCCCCCACCAGGCCTTACCTTCTTAAGGCCTGGAAATTCAGAGATCCTTCTGAGGCCTGGCCATGTAGCGAAAAAGGCCAGCTTCCTCTAGGGAAGCTAGTTTTAAGTCCTCCCCAGGTGAGTCAGAGAGACAGCTGATTGGCTCATATCTGACCAATCAGTTTTGGCACCTAGGTTGTAGCTCTAACTAGACACCTCCCATTCAAGGGGAGGGGCTGGAAGGGGAGAGTGGGGTCCCTGCAGACACCTGACTGTCACACTCTGGCCTGCACCACGAAGCCCTGTTTTGAGACTGTGAGCCAAAATCAACCCATTCCTTCCATCAGTTGTTTCTGGTCAGGCGCTCGGTTCCAGCAATGCGAAGGTAATCAAAGGAGATGAAAAGGGCAAAGGAGATCATGTCCGCAGATGATTCGGTACAAGATTGTACATAAGGTACAGGGAGGGGAGGAAAATGCTTCAACAGAAAGAAGTTGGGCTTCAGAGTGCCATCAATAATGGTGGGAGAAGCTATTTCAGAGCTGTGTCTGTGTCTTCATTTCCTGCCATTCTGGAGCTGAATGATTACCCACTTCTCTGCTTTGGAAATACCTCCCATGTCAAGAAATTTAAATTAAAAAGACAAACGTTTGCATTTTTGGACTGCTAGAAGTTAATTTACAGAAAGCCAAAATATTAATTTTAAGAAAAATGGCATGCAATAGAACAGCATTAATTTGTAGGGAATGCCTGGGAACAACTATTTCAAACTTAAATTTCACTCTTTAGTAGGTATTTCAAGGAGACAAATGCCATTTGAAAAAAAAAATCTGCAAAGCAGGTAAAGACAGTCTCGTAGAAATCCATGTGGCACGAAAATGGGGAGATTACAATGGGAAAGGCAGACGGGAGAAGGGAAGCAAAGAAAAAAAAAGCATCAAATTTTGTTTGAAAAAGTCCATAATGAAACACAATTATTTGCATGATAATTACAAAATAAAAATAAAAGCAATACATAGGAAGACCTTACTTCAAATTATGCCAAGAAATTATATCAAATATAATGATTATTTATATCAAACATAAATACCATAAGGACACCAATTAAAAGACCACCATTCAGACTAGATGAAAAAGAAAGCTCAATTCCATGCTGCCTACAAACAGAACAGTTATTTTGCCTGGACTCAAACCCTGTTCCCTGGTTGTGTGCCCCAACTGAAATCTTTCTTCAGACTTTCAGCTTCTACATGATGTCTTTTTAATACAGGTACCCTGCAGTTCAGATGGTCACAGGGCTAATTATCTAAATGTGTGAACAACTGTACAAAGAGAGGCTGGCATCTGCCTCTTGTGGTTCCCTCCTTCTCTCCTTAGCGGGTCTGAATTTCTTGACCCCTTTACCTGCTTTTGGTCATTTCTTGAGACTTTTCAAGAGCTCACAGAATTTAACCCTGTGTTTGTTTTGGCTGTTGCCAAAATTATAGATATAATTTTTTGTCCATGAGGGCTCGTCTGCAGAGGCTGGATATAATCCAACCTCTTTTCCAGAAGTCCAAGTTTATCAACTGAAATTAAAAAGAGACAAATTGACAAATACTTACTACTTTTCTCTTTTTGTAGATCACTGAGTAAAGATGGAGAGACAATTATCAGAGGAAAGAAGCGCCATACTTAGAGAGTTTATCATAATAACCAAGATAAAAGATGAAGTCATGTAGCATATAACACCGCCCTGTGGGCACTCTACTGAAGGTAACTAAACCTTGGCATTAAATCAAAGACATAACAATGAAAATATTTACCAATATCACTAAATGTACAAAAACAGGAGTCTGTTGATGCTCAGGTGCTAATATAAGGAGGAGAGCCAGAAATCCAAGGTAACTCACTTTAATCTCTGATCTTAGATTCCCATGGCTTCAGAGGCCTAAAAACAGCAACCGAGTCCTGAGGCTTCTTAAGTGGGATGTCTGTACAAGATGTTCTGCATGTAATGCTCAGACCAAGAACGATTTTTCCCTCAAGGTAAAACTTAATTAAAATCCACACTCCCACCACAGAACTGCAAGGAAATGCATCCTTTCAAACATTAGCAGGGAACTGAAAGGAAGAGAGCAATCGCAGAATATTCAGCCATGAGCCAGCTCTCCTGGACAGGAAGGCTTGCAAAGTTTAGCATTCTGGCATCACACCATCACGTGGGTGTTGTTCAAAGCCCTTTGCTGAGTTCCACCCAAAACAGCCAAATGGAGCAAATGATTGGTAGCGGGAGAGTGAGGAAGGCACAGCCTTGGGTTTCTTCCATGTTTCTTTCACCCTATAAAAAGCATCCCTAGTCCTGGACGGGAGTGACCTGGACAGACATGGCTTCCACATAGCCAGCTCTGTATGGGGAGCCCCCCCCCCAACCTTGACTTTGGCCTGCAACATGTCTACAAGCCAAAGTCCACGGGTGAAGAGCACATCTGGCTCTGAGAGCAGAGCTGGAACTTTCCAAGGCTCAGCAAGGTTAACCCAGGCTCACCCCTGGCAGCACCCTCTCTGCTCTGGTGCAGAGCATGCCCGGATGCCCAGGACGGCTGGTCATTCTTCTGCCCAGGACGGCTGGTCATTCTTCTGCCCAGCTCTCCGATGCTTCTTTCCTTTCTTTGCTTCTGAACTGAATCTTTTCCCATCTTCGTTCACCTCTTAAAATAGCCCTTCTCCAGCTGTTCATGGGTGTGTTTCCTGGGGGTTCTCCTCAATGTGTGGGTGTCATCCACCATCTTCTGGCCTCTGACATGTTCAAAATATTTATTAGTTTTTGGATCATGCTTATCTCTACACTAAAACTTACCACTCTTGGCTGGGTGTGGTGGTGCAGGCCTTTAACTCCAGCACTGGGGAGGCAGAGGTGGGAGGATCACTGTGAGTTCAAGGTTAGCCTGGGACTGCAGAGTGAGCCTGGGTTAGAGTGAGACCTATCTCAAAAACAAACAAACAACCTTTCGCTCTTTTCACTTTATTCTCTATTTTGCTTAACCCCACATTTCTTGCATATCTTAGCTGTATACTTTATTTCCTCCTGTGCTAAAATATGCCTAATTTTAAAATGCAATTTCAAGTGACATAACTTTTAATTTTTGGAACTTGCTATTCAGGTTTTGGACTTATCATTTCCCATTCGCCATTTGATTTTCAAAGTTCTATTCTTCAAGTGTGTCAACCCTAGTTCTAGGTTGATTTCCCACAGGGTGAGCCTCGACCTGGTTTTGCTCTTACCCACGGTACTGTGCTTCCTTGTGTTGACCAGAGCAGTGGTGAGAAGTCATTCAGAAGTGACCCCTGCCGAGTCCGCAGCTGAACAACTCCAGAGAAAGGTCCCTACCTGCATCCATGCTGGGAACCAGGCGAATGTCAGGGGATAGTACTGGGAACTGGATTGCAGAACCCCTTCAGCTCAAGAGGGAGGGACAGTGCTCCATGGAGTGGAAACCTGGACCGAGCTCCGCTAGCTCCCTGGAAGGACTCTGGGCAGTGTGCCCACAGGACAAGGTCTCCAGCACTCAAGTGGAGAGCCTGCTGCCAGTGCCATCCAGGCCCTAGAGACCTTCCCGATAGTACTGGCTGGCCCTCAAACTGCAGCCTATGGTCGGGAGCAAACCACACAGGTACAAATCTGTGAAGATTCTGCTCTTTTCTGAAGACACAGAGAGGGAGCCCAGACAAGCTGTGCACCTGCGGTGATGGCCAAGGTGTTTTATACCCAGCTGAGCGACCAGAGCCAGCCCACACCTGTGCTCAGACCTGTGCTCAGCCAAGCAGGCAAAACACCACTGAGTGGGGGACTTAGAAATCCAGACATTTATTTCACACACACACACACACACACACGTCAAGATCAAGGTTCTGCCAGGTTTGGTTTCCGGCTTGCTGAGTGTGTGTGTGTGTGTGTCTCCCTGGGTCAACATTAATCTGTTCTTGTTCAGGATTGCTTTGTTTATTCCCTGTACTTTGTATATTCATATGAGTTTTGAATATTTTTTTATTTCTCAAAACCAAAACCCCAAATCAAATCAAATATATAAAAATAAAAGGAAATAGTGTTTTGAGTCAAAATGAAGTCTCAAAAAATGGACTCATAGCGCATATAGGATGTTAAATTTAGAATTATCAGAATGGGACTCTAAAGTAAATTAGGATAAATAGTTAATAAACCCAATAGAGGCCTGGGCTATAGTCCAGCGGTAAACAGTTTGCATAGAATTCAAGACGTCACAGTTTCCACCCCTAATACTACAAAAATGAAGAGTTTCCTTTGTTGTGAAGAAGCTTATTAATTCCATATAATCCCACACTTGGATCCTTGGTGTTATTTCCTGAGCTATTGGGGGTCATTTTCAGAAATTCCCGCCCTATGTTCACATTTTGGAAATATTTTGCTTATGTTTTCCTCTCGCAGTTTCAAGGTCCAGGTGTTATGTTAAGGTCTTTGGTCCATGCTGATGGCTTTTGTGGCGGATGAGAGCTAGGGGTCTGGCTTTATTCTTCTTCGTGAGGGTCTCCAGGTCCTCAGCACCATCTGTTGAAGAGCTGGCTTTTTTCCCAATGTATGTTCTTGACACTTGTGACTCAGCGGTCAGTGTGGATAAGTGCCCCCATCCACCCGCTGTGCCTGTTCGTAGCCCAGCCTCTCTCCACCTCACGTGTCACAGCGCACATCCAGGCGCACAGGGCACCTCACACCCTTCCAGCGCTGCTCCTGGCCCCAGGCTGCCTCCTTGCCTAGGCTTATTGCTTGTGCCTTTGTCTCTCTCTCTCTTTTTTGATTTAAAGTATTTTTTATTGTCCATAATGAGTTACATTGTTTAGTGGGCCAACAATGAGTTGTTATCCCCAATTCCTCATTGCCCCCCTTCCCCATCCCCAATCAGCTGGATATCCTCCTCCGTGGGCCGTCTGGATCAGTCTTTGTGGTAGGGGACCATGGATAGCCCAGTCTTCAGCCGGGTTCTCCTGACCCAAGTGTGTTGTTACTGAGGGTTGCCATGTCTCTGATCTTCTCCCCCACCACGGCTCTCACAATCTTTCTGCCCCCTCTTCCACTCATAAAGCAAACTGCCTCTTTTTCTTAAGGAAATAGAATCCTTTACTTTTTTTTATACTGGCTCTCCTGTTTTTCACTGGGTTGTACAAAAGCAGCTGCTACTTTGACATCTTACCTGAATATCACCATTTGGCCATTTCTTTATAAATGTAAAACTTCTAAAAAATAGGGATGGGGAGGGGGGGAATTGGGGAATTCGGGATAACAACGCATGGTTTGCCCACTAAATAATGTAACACATTATGGACAATAAATATATATTAAATAAAAAAAAAACCATGAAATCAACTCAATGAAGAATAACTGAATCCAATATAAAGATAAATATTTTTGTCATCATTGAAATAACAGCAATTCGTTTAATGAGACTCCTTAAAGTGAGAACTGAGGCCTGCATATTCATTAAACTTGTGCTGTTGAGACAAATGAGCATGAACACAGCTAGGGATTCTGGGTATTTACAAAGAGGAGAAAATTCAATAACTAAATTAATGCATTTTGGTTAAGAAAATAGTTTAGTTACATTCCATTAAAAAAGCCAGTAGCTAGAAAATGACCTGGAAAAATTTAAGAACAATCCCCAGAACTATGTTATGGGTTATAATGAAACTTTAATGAGGCGATTTTAAGATTCACTGAGAGCCTCTTCTGTGGGTGTGTAAATGACGTGAGCAAGAACAGGTCTCCGGATAATCTCTTGTGAATAGTAAATTCAGCACAAGAATCGGGAGTAGGGCAGCATTAGTGTTTCAGGGATCGATCACATGATTGATTAGAAAATTTAGGGATTAAAATCCAAGTGGGCTTCTGGAAGCTCAGAGAGAAGTCTAGTGAGCTGTGTCTTAAGTACCTCTCCACTGATGACCTAAGTGGTGTCGGGTGAGAGCCGCTCATTGGACTTGTGAATGTAACACAATATATGAAATTTAATTATTGTCATAGCTAATGAGCCTTTTAAATTAAAAACAACACTTTACAGGTAAGAAGAGGATTATTTTCATTCCCTAAACTAGATAACCGTAGCTTCTAAAGTGATATCCATTTAACTTTGAATCTAAATTAAAATCAGTATTTAAAGAGGCCAATTATCTATTAATCCATTCAGATTGATGAGCAATAGTGTGCTTTTTCTAAATACCTTAACATATATATTTAGCATAGGGAATTTTCATGATGGAATACATCCTTAATATAAAGCTATTGTGAATGATTGTTTGGTTTGATTAAATTATACTCAGCTCAGTCTTTTCATATGAAAAAGCATAACTTTTCCA
>PVHP010037420.1:0-17417 GCA_004024765.1 Zapus hudsonius
CTTTACTGGTCAGTAGGGACCATATGGGCTCTGAGACCTGTTAATGAAACTTGGTTCCTTTGGCACTTCCTGAGGTCACTGGCCCTCCAGACAGATACCAGCATCTCCCTTTTCCACAAACATCTGTTCTGTTGGGCCTCCAAGTGAGAGGGTGGGCACTTGGTGGCTGCCTGGCTCGGAAACTGTCCATTATGAGCAGCGGATCATCTTGCCTTCCATTAAGTATGTGATTACAGCCAGATGCTGTGGTGATGGGCACATACTCCCTATAATAACCATAATTATGAGCCTGGTGTCTCTTCAGCTCAACAAACTCGAAACTTCTGAAGTCAGAAGAAATTTGGAAGAATTGTTTATTAAAGGCTGCAATGAAATGGAGGAGGAGAACTTTTTGAAGAAGGGGTGGGGGTGGGATTCCTGCCTGACATCTTGGCTTCAGTACAGCCTGCACTGACCTCCTGTGGCGTGGTTCTCGAGTCCCAAATGAGCATAACTCGGGCTCTTCTTTCTCTTCCTCCCTGCTCTTTGCTGGACCCCACCTCCACCTCTCTGGCTCCTTCCAGCTGGGAGAGAAAATAAACACATGCTCGCCCACCAGCTCTCATCCCTCCCTGCTGTGGGGACTTGCCAAGAGGGGTGCCTCCCCTCCCCACTTGGGTGAAGTTTGTGGAATACCCAGTGAGAAGGGGGTTGTAAGAAGCTAAAATTGGCTGCTTACTGAGATGACTAAGAGCCACCTGGGCCTGACATCCTCATGGCTTCATCTATTTGTGGATTATGAAGTTGTTTGGGGTATATTTGTGCACATGCTAAGTCTCTACTTATAAGTAAAGTACTTAAAGTCCTTACAAGGAGCACATTTAAAAGAGTCGGAAATCCAGTCTTGGAAGAAATGTTATACTAATCTACTTGGCCCACCATTCCAAGTTCCATATATTGGGTGGCCTAATAATAGAAATTTACTATTTTGCAGTTTTAGGTGAGACTTAGAAATCCAAGATCAAGGTGTCAGTGGCATCAGCTTCTTTTGTGAGGTGTGAGTGAAAGTTTTGTTTCAGGTCCCCTTGATGAAGCCCTCCACCCAGGGCTGGTGTGCGTTCAAACCATCCTCCCTCTATGTGAGTCTTCCTCATCACATGGTGTTCCTTTTATAAGGACTCCGATCACATAGGATTAGGATCTCTTTCTATTCCAGTATATGCTCTTCTTAACTAATTCCATCTGCGACAAAAACTCTATCTAAATAAGGTCATGTTCTGAGAAGCCAGAGACCAGAGCTTTGACAGATGAATGCAAGGTAGTGGAAACACATTTAAACCTATTGTGTGTGTGTGTGTGTGTGTGTGTGTGTGTGTGTGTGTGTGTGTGTGTGGTCAGCCTGCCATGATCATTCATTGTATGAATTCTGAAGATGCACTCGTTATTTTTTTTACTTTATTATTATTATTATTATTATTTTGCCTTTTGTAAGCATGTCCTGAGGATGAAGGAGAGGAAAAGAGGAAAGAGGTGGAACTGTGAAGAATGAGAGTTTGGATAGAAACTCAGGGTACTCATGAAGCACTGAAGAGTGACAGTTAGGAAATGCTACACTCAGATTTGTGATTTTGGAATGCCTCCCCTCACCCACCATGGATAGTCTAGAGAAATGAGAAAAGGAAGGAAAATGATTTGGAAGGATGTTTCAGTGTCCCAGTGAAAGATAACTGTGGTCAGAACAAGGTGAGCAGCGGGAGATCAAGCCATAGTGCTTTGACACTGTCACCCTTCAGGCTGCCCAGAGCTCACGGGACAGCCTCTCTGGACAGCCAGGTCACCTATATGTGTAGAGATGGATGATGCTCTCCTCTCCCTTGGGATTTTCTTTTTGTGTATTTTACAGTCTTTACCACATGTGCCAGGCATTACAAGTGCATTACAAGTATTAACTCATGTATTATTAAAAAGTAACTGTGAGGTAGATACTGCCATTAACTTGTTGACAAAAAGATCTTGTCCAGGGTCACAGAGCTCAAGGGTGGCAGTAAAAAGATACGACACTGGCCATGTGGCTTTGGGGATCCCGTTCTTTTTTGTTTGATTTTCAGTGCTAGAGATTGAATCCAGGGCTCCCCGCATCCTAGATAAGTGTTCTGTCACTGAGCCATGTTCCCTGGGTTCTGAGTTCACATCCTTAACCATGACCCAACACGCTGCCTCTTATAGACGGGCAAGCTGTTATCATCACACCCAACAGAACACTTGGTGAATGAATGTCAGAGATGATTGGATGTGCCGTGGGAAGATGAGGTTTGGGAGGGAATGTATGTCAAAGAGGACTTCCAGAACTTTCAGTTTGGGTAGGAAGTGAGGTTCTTCTTTGAGTTCTAAATGATGAAAGGGGAACGCTGTCCCTAGGTAGTGAGAACAGAATGGATTTAAAAATCTACACCACAACAGAGTCTTGAGCTACAACAGCCCAGTGGGCAACAGCCAGGCATGTGGGCACCTAGTACCTCGACCAGCCCTCACCATGCGGCTGTCACCCACTGCCATGGGGAGCAGAACCTCAACATGAGAGCTTTTAGGCTTTATCCCAGGACACATGAATAATAGCTATTAGCTTTGGACTCTAGGCATTTTTATGAGATCTTAGTTCCAAGGCTTTGAGGTTTGGCAAGAAGAACATATGATTCACACACAAAACAACTATATTAAAATAGCATTAAGCATCTGGTTTATAGTGACGAAACCTAGGAAATCTAGAATAAAGGTGAAAAGTCTGTCCTGAGTTCACCCCCAACACGAGATTTGGGGCTGCACCTCCTGCAGGACAGAAAGGGACTCACTAGTGTAGACAGAGTCAAATTCAAGGAAGAGCCATCCTGGAGACTCCATTCCTGCAGCACGTAGGGTGACACAGTCTTGACATTCACCCTTGTTCGGAGGCCATCTTCGTTGGAGAAATCCACTCTTAGAACCTTGCAAGCAAGCAACAGGAAAGGCAACTGGGCTCATTTTTGAAATTGTTCCAAAAGACTCTACAGACCATCTCTCTTGAAAGTAGAATGAAGGCCCATTTTATTTCTTCCTCTTCTTGCATGGGAAGCCAGAAAAGGGCTTGTGCCCCCAGGTCAACAGCTGAGCCATGACAACATGCAGATAGTCTCAGGCTCTAGAAAAGGCCTGGCAACCACTTTCCCAATGCAGTATAAGATGGCAATAATTTTGAGAAGTCTGGCTGGAAATGCATTAAAGGAAATGGCTGGAAGTTAAAAGCAGTAGCCCCTTGGCCTTAGCGTGAATCTGTGACACCCCAACAGAAGCTACCAGTGACACCTTTGTCCCCCTTTATTTAGTTGTTTTAAAAAGTCATGAACCCGGGCGTGGTGGCGCACACCTTTAATCCCAGGTAGGAGGATCACCATGAGTTCGAGGCCACCCTGAGACTACAGAGTGAATTCCACGTCAGCCTGGGCTAGAGCAAGACCCTACCTCGAAAAAAAAAAAAAAAAAAAGACATGAGAGATCCATTCAAATAAAATGCTTTAGAGTGTGTGGAGGAGTGGCAGTGAACAGGCCATATTAACATGGGCCATCACAAGCTTGGAGTCACCAGGTACAGAGTGCCATTAACAAAACAACGTATCACAAAGCCAGAGGCAGACTGAAGCTCCAGCTAGTTCTGTGCTGTCTGGAGTCTTTATTTAACAGTCATAATGAGCGCATTTACTTTGACTTAAACTCTGAGTTTGAATGAAAAGCACAAGTATTTGACATGTTTCTTGGCAACAGCTTTTGATCAAAGCGACGTGTTTGTCTCTAGCTTTGTGCTGGGATTCTTTAGTGGGAAGTCTCTTGAATTAAAACATCCGCTTTGGAGGTTGAATTTTGAGCCTTTTCACACTCCCCTCGCTGCACACACCCACATGCTCACACACGCATGAAGAAAGACACCATCCCAGGCTTGGGCATGCTCAGCCCGGATGTGAGTTTTTGGCCTGTTCCCAGCAATGGCCATTGGGAAAGAAAAGCTGTGGGCCAAGCACCAGAGAACTGAATCGGTCCAGTGATCTCTCTTCCCAGACATTTCCCTTGATCTCGCCCTTGGGTTTCATTCCTCCATGTTTTTGACTTGAATGGAAAAAACTCAGCAAGGATAAAAAAAAATCAAGAGAAACTCCTGAGTGTTGAAACAGGGGTGGCAAATACCATTCAGGTTTCACGGGTCTCCCCTCTTTCTCCCTTTCCTACTTTTCGTACCTCCACCTCACAGGTGTGAACACCGCAAAGCCCTGTTTAATCATGTAATTAAATAACATGAGTCAGGTTGATTGTGAAACTTTGAGGTTCAGAACACCAGGAGATGGGGAGCAGCCCACCCTTAGGAGGTCACTGGGTGCATGCTCCTGGCACCAGCAAGGTAAGATGACCTCATGATGAGCTTCTGCTGGGAGTTACTGGATCCACCAATCCAAATGTTTGGTTTCCATGGAAACAGCAAGAATGCAGGCTAGCCTTGTTGCCTGGGACTGGGAACCGAGTACCCTGGCTGGCCTGGTACTACCAATGACTTCCTGTGTTGTCAGTTGACAGTTCAACACCATGGTAAATGCCAAAGAGAGTCCATGGGCATCTGTTGAAACTCTCCACTTGCTTAAGGCACGTTAGCTTTGCTCCTGCCAAGGCAGGAGGAAGGAGGAGATGACAGGCTCATAGTTCCTGATTCTGCTCCTGGGCTGAAAGGTTCCACAGGCATGTTCCAGGGTAGGACACTGGAAGACAAGACCGGAAAGTCCTTCCAACTCTGGGATTCAATGTAGTGCAGGACTTCATACAGGGCCAGTGTGCTGTGGGCTATGACTGGACTGGAAAAGATCATTTAGATGGACACATTCATTGGGTGTTTTAAACTTAGGCAGCAGACAAATATGGCTTGGTTGCTTTTCTCAGAGAAGAAATCACCTTTCTGAAGATGACAGCCAGCATATTTCACAGAAGATCTGGATGGCGTTTCATATCCGTTAATGAAATACAAAAAAAATTAAAGAAAAAAAATACACAAGGGCTGGAGAGATGGCTCAGAGGTTCAAGCACTTGCCTGCAAAGCCTAATGACCTTGGTGCCCTTCGCCAGGACCCAGGTAAAGCCAGATACACAAACTGGAACATGTATCTGGAGATCATTGCAGCAGCAGAAGGCACTGGATGCCCATTCTTTCTCTATTCTTGCAAATCAATAAGAATATACATATATTCCAAGCAAAATGAGTTTATGAATAGGTAAGTCAATGGCATTATCTTTCTCTTGTGTGTTATTGTTAATTTTCTTTTCTTTTTTTGAAATTCAATAACGTTTTATTTTTATAAATATCTTTATTATTAATCAGTTTATACATTGTATGAGCAAATCTTGTGAATGTGTCTCCTTTTCCCTCCTCTCTGTCCCCTACCCACTGAGATACTTCCTCAGTGTGCATTCTTTTTTAAAATATTTTATTTATTCATTTTCAAGCAGAGAGAGAGAAAGAGAGAGAGAGAGAGAGAGAGAGAGAGAGAGAGAGAGAACACCAGGGCCAACACCTTGTGGGTCTGGCATATGTGGGTCCTGGGAATTGAACCCGGGGCCTTAGGCACTGGAGACAAGTGCCTGAACCGCTGAGCCATCTCTCCAGCCCATCCTCGGTGTGCATTCTGAATCTGTCCATAGGATGGGGGTATGAACTGCACCAGAGCTAGCCAGTTTTTCTTTTTCTTTTTCTTCCCCTTTGTGTATCGTTGCTGAGGGGGCCATGTCTCTGGGTATTCTCCCCCACCATGGCTCTTACATTCTTTCCACCCCCTCTTCTGCTCAGTTCCCTGAGTCATAGTGGGTGAGATTTGAGTCTGCTTTCTTGTTGAGATCTTAATTATCTCTAGAACTTTGCCCTGGGTTGTGATGGGTATCGTTGGTCTCTGTCTCCATTGACCTTTCATGGGTTATCAGACGTGCTGTGGTGATTGGTCTCCTGTTTGTCTCGTCACTGTCTCATAGGTTTCATTTGGGCCCTGTGTGAAGGCTAGGTGTGGTTTGTCTCCTGCCAGGATGTCAACCATCTTCCAATGTCTTATTGGTTGAATTAAGTTATCCATGGCTCTCTCAATGCCTTCTGAAAAATGCAAACAGAATGTCCATCAGACAGTGAGATCAATATAGGTTAAATGAAACATCATTGCTATTTTGGCAAGATTCTAATAGGTGTGGCCTCTCTGTAGCTCTCTGGTAGTGGGAATTTCCCCTTGGGGCTGGGGTTCTTGGTTCCCATAGGATTATGCCGTGGATCCAAGTTCCAGTTAAGGGTTCCTTGTCACTAAGTGGATCTCTTAGTCAATCAGTAAAGTTGATTACCCTCCTTGGTTTAGTGCCACTATTGCACAGATGAGTATTTCTTGACTTAGTGGTCTCTTCCATATAGCAGCATTCTTATTACAATTATCTATATTGTACATCAGTGGTCTCTGCTTTCTCCAAATATCATTGACCAATTTCCCCTGGCAGCTCATGCAACACCTTCCAGTGCTACACATGCTACCATGTGGGAGCTAGTTACTATTCTGGATCTAGAAGAATCTCTTGGTGTTGTTTGATGACACTGTGATTTCTTTAGCAATTGGGTCTTACCTTAGATCTGGGGCAGGTATTTAAGAGCTTTGACAGAAGTCTGGTACATTTGGGGGACCTTGTGGGTCTCTGATCAACAGCTCAGTATAGGAAGTAACCAATAACTGGGACAGGGAGACGCAGGCCTGAGCAATTATTCTTGAGGTTAGGCTTCCTCCCATTCTATGTTCTGTTCATGGCCCCTCATATCAGGTGGTGCCCTCAGCTTCCTTAGGAGCTTACTGTATAAAAGCTAGGGTTCTATGGTATCAATTCATTATTACTATATGAGTCCACCTCCTTTCCATTCCCCCCACCCTCCCATCACCCCCACTCTGTTACCCCCCACTCCCAACATCATTACATTCCCCTTTACAAATGCTCCGTTCACTGACTGATTTTCTTAATGTTTGGTTTGACATGGTTAGGAACCGCATATGAGGGAAAATTGCGGTGCTTGGCTCTCTGCTCTTGTGTGTGGTCAATAAGAATGATCAACTCCAAGTCCTACCATTTTTCTTTAAATTTCATTATGTATTTTTCATTTCAGTTTCATACAATTTTATAATGTGTATGTACCACAATTTTGATATCCATTTATCCAGTGATGGGCATTTGGGTTGATTACAATTCCTCACTATTATGAACTGAACTGCTATAAACATGGTTAAGCAAATGTCTCTGTACTTCGCTGAGGAAATTTGGGGATAGATGCCCAGTAGAGGGATAGCTGGGTCCACCAGTAGCTCTATATCCATTCTGTTCAAGAGCCTCCACACTGCTTTCCATAGTGGTTGTACAAGTTTGCATTTCCACCAGCAGTGTATGAGGGTCCTTTTCCCCCACAACCTCGCCAGCATCTATTGTTAGATTTCTTTAATGAATGCCATTCTGACTGGAGTTAGATGGAATTTCATTGTTGTTTTGATTTGCATTTCTCCAATGATTAATGACATTGAACATTTTCTCAAATGGGAATTGGCCTTTTGCATTTCTTCTTCTGTGAATTCCCTGTTGAGTTCTGTTCTCCATTTTGTGAGACGGCTGTTCAATAGTTTTTTATTTAATTTTTTTGAGTTCTTTGTACGTTCTAGATATTAGACCTCTATCTGTATTGTAGCTGGCAAAGATTAACTCCCAGTTTGATGGTGGGCTATTGGCTTTGAGTGTGGTATGCTTGTCTGTACAAAAGCTTTTAAGCTTCATGAGATCCCATTGGTTAAGTGATTGTTGCACTTCCTGGGCTACAAGAGGTTTGTTCAGGAAGTTTTTCCCTATTCCTATCAGAGGTTTGTTCAGGAAGTTTTCCCCTATTCCTATCAGAGGTTTGTTCAGGAAGTTTTTCCCTATTCCTATCTCACAGAGAGTTCTCCCAATTTTTCTTGCAGGATTTTCAGAGTTTCAAGTCTTATGTTGACATCTTTGATCCATTTGGACTTGATTTTTGTGCATGGTGAGAGGAGAGGGTCTAATTTCATTTTCTTACAAGTATTTATCCAATTTGTCCAGCACCATTTGTTAAAGATGCTATCTTTATGCCAGTTAACATTGTTGGCATTTTTGTTGAATATGAAGTAACTATAGTTGCTTGAACTTAGGGCAGAATCTTCAATTCTGTTCCATTGGTCTATCTGCCTATATTGGTGCCAGTACCATGCTGTTTTTTTCAGCTCTTTGTTTAATCAATTTTTAAGCTTTTTCTTCATTTTTAATTCATTGATCTCTGCTCTGATCTTAATTATTTCTTTTCATCTTGAGCTCCTATGGTTGGATTGTTCTGATTTTTCCAAGGTTTTTAGCTGGTTACTTAGGTTATTAATTTGAGATCTCTCAGTCTTTGTCATGAAGGCATTCAGTGCTATGAATTTTCCCCTTAGGACTGCCTTCATGTGTCCCATAGGTTCTGGTATGATGTATTGCATTATTGTTTATTTTAGTTCAAGAAAATTTTCAATTTCCAGTTTGATTTCCTGAATGACCCATTCATTGTTTAATAATGCATTGTTCAACCTCTAATAGTTGGTGTGATTTCTATTTGTTTGCTCATTGTTTATTTCCAGCTTGAATGTATTGTGGTCCAATAGGATGCAGGGAGCAACCTCAACCATCTTGAGTTTGTTGAGGCATGTTTTATGTCCTAATATGTGGTCTATTTTGGAGAAGGTTCCGTGAGCTGCTGAAGAGAATATGTATTCTGTAGAGTTGGGTGGCATGTTCCATATATGTCTGTTAGGTCCAGTTGATCTATGGTGTTATTGAGTTCTATTATTTCCCTGTTGATCTTCTGTTTGGATGATCTGTCTAAAGATGAAAGTGGCATATTAAAGTCTCCAACTATGATGGACTTGGAGTTTATTTTTGCTTTCTCATAATTTTTTTCTTTATGAACTGTGGTGTACCTGTATTTGGTGCATACATGTTTATGATGGTAATATTCTCTTGTTGGATTATTTCCGTGATGAGTAAGAAGTGTCCTTGATTGTCTTTTTGAATTGATTTTGGTTTGAAGTCTATTTTGTCAGATATTAGTGTAGCAACCCCTGCTTGTTTTTTGCTTCCATTAGCTTGGAGAATTCGCTGTAGGTTTGGTTTAGTGTCCATATAATTGTAGAGCTGGCTTTTATCTTGAAATATTTCCTTTCTCCATCTATCATAAGGGATACTTTTGTAGGGAACAATAGTTTAGGTTGACAGCCAAGGTGATTTAGGTTTTGAAGTATGCCACTCCTAGCTTTTCTCATTTTCATGGTTTTTGTGGAGAAGTCTGGGGTAACTCTGATGGGTATGCCTTTATATGTGATTCGTTGTTTTGCTCTTGCTACTTTTAGAACCCTCTCTTTGCTTTCAATGTTTAGAGTTTTAACTACAATGTGTCTTGGGGAGTTTCTTCTTTGGTCCTGCCTGTTTGGTATTCTGTGTGCTTCTTATATCTGGATGGGATTCTTTTTTGTTCGATTGGGGAAATTTTCCTCAATAATTTTGTTGAATATGTTCTCTATGCCTTTAGCCTGGGTTGCTTCCTCCTCTGGTATCCCCATGATCTGGAGGTTTGGTCGTTTAAGGGAGTCCCATGGTTCCCTCATATTTTGTTTGCAACTTTTTTGATCTTATCAAAGTTTCTGTTATCCTGATCTCATTTTTCTGCTTTGTCTTCCATGTTTGAGGTTCTCTCTTCCAGGTTATTTACTCCAGTAGTAAAGGATTCTAGAGATGTTTTAAATAACTCCATTTGATTTTGGTTTTCCAATACAGCTTTTTTGCATGGTCTCCATCTCTTTGTTGAGTTGCATTTTCATTTCAAAGGTTGTCTTACTTAATGCTTCCTTGTACTCATTCTTGTATTTGATGATGTCTTCATTTAGTTTATCCAGCTGATTCTTGAGCTCCTCTGATTGCTGGTTTGCCTTTAGCTCATTTCCTGTTCTACCAAAGTCCATCTGTTTTTCCTCCATTGTATTGAGCCTGTTGGTGAAGCTTGCAAGCTGATTCTGCACATTTTCAGTTACATTTTCAATTTTTGCTTCCATTTCCATTAATAATCTGGATATAGAATCCATGCAGAGATGTCCTGAACATGTCATCTCCTAGGCTTGCATCTGTGCTCTTTCTTTGATATTTTCATTGTTGACTTCCATAGTGGGGCTAGGCAAACTTGGTGTGAGGCTCTCCACCTATGTGTTCTTTTTTTTTACAGTTAGGTTTTTATTACTAGTTCACAAAAAAAGATATATACTGAAATTTAAAATAATCAAATTTCAATGTAATAATTTAGCAGAGAAAATGTTTAGATCATTGAATCTAGTAATAAAAATTTAAGCTATTTTCTAGGATTTCTGTCATTTAATTTATCCTGCAGTATTAGTGTTATAGGTTTTCAAATAGTAAACATGTTACATAGGACTTACATGACTATCATTACACTTCAAAGCAACACCAGGTACAGAGTGACGACTTAAAATGGTTCTACAAAATGGTCACATCACTTACTAAATTCTCATGGCTTTTTGTGAGTTTTCTGGTGCACAATGAGGTTTGATTTACAACTGATGAACTTCCCACACTCTTTACATTCATAAGGTTTCTCTCCTGTGTGAGTTTTCTGATGGCGAACAAGGTTTGATTTCCTGCTAAAGGCCTTCCCACACTGGGGACAGCCATTGGACTTTTCTCCAGTATGTACTGTGTGGTACACAGTAAGGATTGCCTTCTGGCGGAAGGACTTCCCACACTCATTACAGACATAGGGCTTCTCCCCGGTGTGGATTCTCTGATGGAGAGTGAGGGTGGTCTTTTGGCAGAAGGACTTTCCACAGTCGCTGAAAACATAAGGCTTCTCCCCAGTATGAGTCCTCTGGTGCACGGTGAGTGTTGTCTTCTGGATAAAGGCCTTCCCACACTCCTTACACTGGTAAGGTTTCTCCCCCATGTGAGTTCTTTGGTGATCGATAAGGTATGACTTCTTTCTAAAGGCACTTCCACACTGAGCACATTCATAGGCTTTCTCTCCTGTATGTGTTTTGTGATGCCTAGTGAGGGTCACCTTCTGGCAGAAGGACTTCCCACAGTCAATACACAGATAGGGCTTCCCCTCTATATGTGTTTTTTCATGAAGAGTCAGGGCTGTCTTCTGACGGAAGGCCTTTCCATACTGACTGCAAACATAAGGCTTCTCACCCATGTGAATGCACTGATGTTCAATCAGGTAGGACTTCCTTCTAAAGCTGTTCCCGCAGTAAGGACACCGAAAGGGTTTTTCTTCCATTTGAGATCTTGGATTCATAATAAAAACAGACTTTCTGTAAAGGAATTTCCCATATTTGCTGCATGCAGAGGGCTTCTTTTCTAGAAGATTACGAGAAGGAATACCAAGGTCTGACTTTTCTACGAAGGCCATTTCATCTTGATTGTAGTACAGGATTTTTTCTCCTCTGTGAGCTCGTGGATGTGTGAGTGACATCCCTTTCCTAAGGAAGGACCTGTCCCAAGCATTACACTCAGGTGGCTGCTCTTCAGGCTGAATCTCCCGATGCTGAGCAAGCACCTGCCTGGTGCCCACATCCTCCTCTGCTTGCCTGTGGAGGGACGCCGCATGGTGGACTTTCTCAGCCTGGGACTTCAGGATTGATTTCTCCCAACCATGACTGTCACCAAACTTCTCTCTTGCAGGATTTACATTTCTAACAACTAATTCTGAAATACCTTTCAAAACTTTTCCATCAGGTTTATATTCAAATAGTGTTTCTGAAATAATATGGTTCTTGCCTAGTTTAAGTGTTCTACCATAAGCTTTGCTCCTCTCTCTTGCTAGTTTTCTGTGATTGATGAATACAATGGATCTAAGAGGCCTGTCTGGGTATTCTTTCAATGTCACCAAAATATCTTCAACTTCCCCATCTTCTGAGGATCTCTGAATTGGAAAAATCCTCTCTGTCCAGAGCTCTTCTCCTCATCCCAACTTGCGGATCATGTCAGGCTTAGTTATCTGAAACCCCACAGAGATGAAGTGGCGATAGTTTTCCAACATCACATCCCTGGAGAGGGTCTTCTGAGCAGGATCCAGCTGATGCCACTCCTCCTGGGTGAAGTCCACAGTCACATCCCTGAACGACACTGATCCCTGCAAGGGCATACTCTAGTTCATCCTTAGACTTGGCTTTGAGATTTGGAACCGATGAGCCTTGTCGCTTGAGCTCTTCTTTGGAGAGAGGGAGGTGTAAGGAGACAGGAGGAAACAAGACTCAGCAGGTCTCTCAGAAGAGCTCCCCTGCAGCTGCCCCAGCCCTCACTCCTTCAGGTCCTGCCCATCCTCAGAGCACCCAAGAAACCCTTTAGGAAGCAGGCCACTCACGACCACAGAGCCCCATCTTTCCGTTCTCCTCAGTCCGAATCTCAAACATGGACGCAGCCACCACAGCCTCCGACGTGACTGGCGCCCGCGCATGCGCAGAGCGGCTCAGAGACATCCGCCCACGCCCATGCGCAACCCGCTCCGCCTCGCTCCGCCCAGGCAGGCCTATGGGTTCTTCTTGCATTGTGATCTGCCCATGTTCAGGTGAGAGATAGCTTTTTACCCAGGTCCTCAGCAGAAGCGGGGTCCTTGCACGAGATTGCAGCGAAGACTGGTGAGGTTTTGACTCCTGCTCAGTTCCTCTGGTTTCAGGAAGTATGGTGGGTGTTCAAACCTTCAACAGCAGTAGCAGGCTGGGGGCTGGACTTTCATTTGAAGCCAGGGTCAGTGGGCAGGGTCATGGGGTGCACGGGCTGCTGGGGAGCCAAGGTAAGGCTCCCTCTCACCTGGCCTTGCCTAGGGCCTGGGGTCCTAAAACTCAAGTGTGGGTGGGAGATTGGCCAGGTAGGTCCCAAACCTTGCCTCACCTGGGGTCAAGGGGTTAGTAGGTAGAGCTGTGGGTGCACAGGCTGGTGGGGAGCAAAGCAGCTGCTTGCTTACCTGACCTGCAACCCAGGGTCAGTGGGCAGGGTTGTGGGGCACACAGGCTGATGGGGGGGCCAAGGAAAGGCTCCTTCACCTGGCCTTGCTTAGGGTTTTGGGTCCATGCAAGCTATATGTATTTTAAATGCATGAAATTCTTTTTCTCAAATACCTGGAAATATGCTTAGGAAGTACGACTTTACCTGTCCACTTTCTCCCTGTCAACACTCTAGAGGAAGAGGCAGCTCTTCCAGCAAAGGATATTGTAGATGCAAGTTCATGAATTGAGAAAAATCAGAGCCAGTGTGGACATAGAAGGTGGGTAGGGAATAGTTCAGGGAAGAAGAGAGGAGGAGGCTGTGCAGGCCTTCCTTGGGCATGTGAGCTCTGAGTGGGGCTGCCAGGAGGGACCAGTAGGGCTGAAGACTGACAGATGGAGCAGGTCACAATGCTATCAGGAGAGAGGCCAATGAGTGGAAAACTCCATGGGGCAAAATATTTTTGCTTTCTCATCTCTCCAAAAGCAAGTGATGTGAATATTATAGAATATTTCTAGGACACACTTACTTATAACTGAGTCAGGACAGTTCAATAGAACTTTATAGTTTGGTTTCTTGTCATTTTTCTGACTCTCAAGATACAAAGGCGGCTTTTTAGAAAGCATGTGTGTGCCCCCTATGTCTACAAACAGGAACCCATCTTGCATGAGATCTTGAATAGCATTAGCCGTGTCCCTACAGTCATGGGACTTTTGTTCTTATGTGGAAAGGGCACAAACAGCAAGTCAATCAACAAACATCCATTCTAAAACAGATGTGTGTGAGAAAAACTTAAAAATTTATGTGATGAAGTGACCTAGAAAGAGTGGCACTCAATAGGGAGTTAGGGGGATCTCTGAGGTGTGTGTGACATGTGAGCAGAGACCTAAATGACAAGAAGGAACCCATCTTGCAAATGAGACCTGCATGCATTCCAGGCAGAAGAAACAGATAGGGCAGAGGCCTAAAAGTATTAACATGGACACATTTTAGGAACAGAAATAAGGCATAGCTGTTTGAGGAGAGGAAAGGAGGCCAGACGTATAGAGCAGTTGGGTAATAACAGTGCCTTGTGCTTCGCACTAAGACAGAGTAGGCTTATCATTGGACTTGTATGCACAGGGTATGCATTCAATTCTAGTGAGTAATCCTAGCATACCTGTGATATTAATGAATGGATGCCAACTTCCTAAAATCAGGTACATAGCTGGTATCTCTTAAGCAGACTCACCCATGCAGGAATTCAGATACCTTCTGAGATATTCTACTGCCTTTCCACATATATTTTCCCAAGTATGAGTATCCAAATACTGTGTGTTTATTCCATTTTACTAAGCATGTGTGTGGTCATGAGTGATGCCCAAGATTAAAATGTATGGAATTCAACAAATGGCATATAGGACTCTCAGTGGTTCTCCTATGACACCATTTCTGGTGTCAAGAAAAGCAACTTTTGGGCTGGGGAGATGGCTTAGCGGTTAAGGCATTCCCCTCCAGTGCCTAAGGCCCCGGGTTCAATTCCCCAGTACCCACATATGCCAGACCCACAAGGTAGTGGCCCTGGTGTGCTCTCTCTCTCTCTCTCTCTCTCTCTCTCTCTCTCTCTCTCTCTCTCTCTGATTGAAAATGAATAAATAAAATATTTTTTAAAAAAATAAAGAAAATAAACTTTTGTTCCAATCCAGTGATATCCCAGGGGCTCTGGGATTTTGGGAAGAATCAGTTTGCCTGCAACAGATCAGAACTGTAGGTATCAAATCATCATTTCCTGGCCAAGATTTCATCTCCAGACTGTATGTCACTCACATCTGACAATATGTTGAAAGTGAAATATGCCTCCCACATCCCACCCTTCTTCCTTTTAAAATGTATGAAGTTTGCAGCTTTGAGAACAACAAAGTCTGCTTGAGAATTTCACGATGATCTATCCCCTTCACACACTGGCATGCAGATGGCAAAGTTTGAAGGGGCAGAGAATTATTAAACACATCTCAGAATGCATAGAATGACCACTAGAAAATTCAGGCAACACCAGGGCCTGACGGGCCAGAAGGGCATCGTAATTATTCTGGGCCCCAAAAGAGAACTCGCCCTGTCTTCCAGTCTTATGGACATGGGTAGAAAGGTCCTGGAGTCTTGCCAGAAGGAGTTGCTTATCTATAATTTGGCCTGTCTTGTTCTGTCAAGTCAGAGTTGATGGGAGAGGCCCAGGTAATTTGTTCTGCTGCTCTCATCCTGATATCTGATCCTGGAGTGGCATTAGAGCCGGTATCTCCCAATTGGCCATCTGCCAAAGGTCCTGTGCTTTAAAGGATTTTAAATCGAAGCACATGGCTTAGAATCTTAAGTTGGAAGAATTTTGGGTGCTGTTCTAAGTCTTTCAACTTATAATGTAAAAATAAATAATTCTAGTATAAATGGATGTTTTTGAGGTCACCATAGACCCAGGATAGGAAGTTATATTTCCTTCTACCAAATCCACCTAACTAAAGCCCAGATAAAACGCTTACACAGCCCCATTTCCCCCAAGCCTCAACACTCAACCACAGTTTACCTAATGCTTAACTCCTTTGAATTAAAGAAGTATAGGAGATTGTCCCTTATGGTGATCATAGTATACTTATGAGCTCCAAATGCAAAAGATGCCATTATTGAATGCCATCCTATTTTTATTCATTCTCTATATTAAAGTATAACATGGCATTTATAAATCAATCAATCAATAAATAAATACTATCAACTTGACAGGACCTATCTAAGAGAGAAATCTCCGAGCATGTCTATGAGGAATTTTTTAGATTAGGTTATTGAGACTGGAAGACCCACCCTAATTGTGGGTGGGACCAGTCCGTAAACTGGGGACCTGGAGTGAATGAAAAGGAGGTGAGCTGGGCACCAGTCTTCATCAGCCTCTGCTTCCTGACTGTGGACACAGCGTGACCAGCTGCTTTGTGCTTCTGTTGCTATGCCTTCCTGGCCTTGATGGACAGGATGTCATGGATCTATAAGTCAAAATAAATCCTTCTGGGCTGGAGAGATGACTTAGTGGTTAAGGTGTTTGCCTGCAAAGCAGAAGGACCTGAGTTCCATTCCCCAGTAAAGCCAGATGCACAAAGTGGCACATGTGTCTGGAGTTCGTTTGCAGTGGCTGAAGGCCCTGGTGTGCCCATTCTCTCTCTGTCTGCCTCCTTCTCTCTCTCTCTCTCTTTCTCACAGACAAAAATTAATAAAATATTTTTTTAATATTTTAAACAAAAAAAAAACCTTCTTTCCTTAAGTTGAGTCTTTGTCATAGTCATGAAAAAGTAACTAATAGGGATAGTATCCAAAAGTCCTCTACAAAACTAGATAAATCACAGACAGAACCAGGAAGGAAGGAAGGAAGGAAGGAAGATACCTGTCATGCAAAGCAGCTTCTATGTGCTCCACACTAAAGATCACTGCAAGCCCCTTGAATGGTCCCCATCGTGGAATCCTGTTTCATAACCTTTGTCAATTCATTTGCTAGCTTTTCAAGTTTCCAGAAGACTGAGAGGTCACAGGGAAACAAAGAGGAGATAAGTTCCTATGGGCCAGGAGCTTCCAGCCAGAGCTGGAGAGTTTCCATCATCCACTGCAGGCTCATAGGAAATAACATAAACACAGCAAGAAGCAGAGGTTTCCCGTTCCTCCTCCTCCTCGTGGGGAGGAGTTCTGTATGCCTTACTCTTTCCTGCACTTCAGTGCTACGAATGCTAGGATCCCTATAATAAAATCTAAACTTCAAGAAAAAGGAAAGAGAAGATAAGACAAGAAAAGGCAGGACTTGGGCTTTTCAAATGTCTATTGGCTGTTCTTATCTGTTCTTTCCAGAAGTGTCGATTCAGTTCAGTAGCCTAAGTATTGATTGCATTATTTGTTTCTAGTGTTTAATTTTGTAATTCTTTATAATTTAGTATACTGAAATTCTTTATAGTCCATATATGGTACATAAATAGCAAAAGGTTTTCCCATTCCGTAAGGAGTCTCTTTCAAAAAATATATTACTTATTTGCAAGAGGAAGGAGAGAGAGGGAGAGAATGAGAGAGAGAGAGAGAGAGAGAGAGAGAGAGAGTTGGGTGCTCCATGGCCTCTTGCTGCTATAAACTCCAGTCACATGTGCCACTTTGTGCTCTTGGATTTAAATGTGTTCTAAGGAATAGAACCCCTGCAAATAGGCTTTGCAAGCAAGTGACTGTAACTGCTGAGCCATCTCCTAGCCCTGTAAACTATCTCTTTCATTCAGTGAGGATTTTTCTTTATTGAGCAAAAAGCTTTTTAATTTCATTTAAATCTATTTCTAATTCTTGGG
>PVHP010037421.1:0-17328 GCA_004024765.1 Zapus hudsonius
TAGGAATAAGTATATACATTGTATGAGCAAATCTTGTGAATGTGTATCCCGGATTCCCTCTTCTCTGTCCCCTACCCACTGGGGTCCTTCCTCGGTGCGCATACTGGATATGTCCATAGGTTAGGAGGTTATGAACTGCACCAGAGGTAGACAGTTTTCATTCTCTTTTTTTTCTTCCCCCTTTGTGTATTGTTGCTGAGGTGGTCAATGTCTCTGGATATGCTCCCCCATCATGGCTGTTACATTCTTTCCACCCCCTCTTCCGCTCAGTTCCCTGAGTCATAGTGGGTGAGTTTTTAGTCTGCTTTGTTGTTGAGATCTTAAGTATCTCTGGATCTTTGTCCTGGGTTGTGTTGGGTGTCATTGGTGTCTGTCTCCATTGGCCTTTCATGAGTTATCAGACTTGTTGTGGTGATTGGTCTCATGTTTGTCTCATCACTTTCTCATAGGTTTCATTTGGTCCCTGTGTGAAGGCTAGGTGTGGTTTTTCTCCCGCCAGGATGTCAGCCACCATCCAATGTCTTGTTGGTGGAATTCAGTTGATCCTGGCTCTCTCAATGCCTTCTGAAAAACACACTCTCCATCGGAGAGTGAGATCAATACAGAGTAAATGAGACAACATTTCTATTTTGGCTAGCTTCTAATGGGTATAGCCTCTCTGTAAGTCTCTGGTAGTGGGAATTTCCCCTAGGAGCCCAGATTCTTGGTCCCCATAGGATTATGCTGTGGATCCCAGTTCCAGTTAAGGGTTCCTTGTCACTAAGCAGATCTCTTAGCCAATCATTAAGCAGTTAATTACCCTCCTCAATTTAGTGCCACTAATGCACAGATGAGCGTTTCTTGACTTACTGTTCTCTTCCATATAGCCATGTGTTCAGCATTCTTGTGACCACTGTCTATATTGGATATCAGTGGTCTCTTCTTTCTCCACATATCATTGACCAATTTCACCTGGCAGCTCATGCAACACCTTCCAATGCTACACATGCTACCATCTGGGGGCTGGTTACCATTCTGGACCCAGCAGGATCTCTCGGTGATTTCTTCAGCAATAGGGTCTTACCTTAGGCCTAGGACAGGTATTCAAGAGCTTTGACAGAAATATGTCATATTTTGGGGACCTCGTGGGTCTCTGAGCAACACCTCAGTGTGAGAAGGAACCAATAACTGTGACAGGGAGAGGCAGGCCTGCGCAAATATTCCTGAGGTTAGGCTTCCTTCCATCTGTTCATGGCCCCTCGTACCAGGTGGTGCCCTCAGCATCCTCAGGAGCTTACTGTATAAAAGCTCAGGTTTTATGGTGTCAATTCATTAATAGTTTAGTTTACTGTATGAGTCCCTCCAAGTCTCCCATCCCCCCTCCCATCCCCCCACGTCATTCCATTCCATTTTACAAACTCTCTGATCAATGACGGATTTTCTTAATGTTCCAGTTTAACATGGTTAGGAACCACATATGAGGGAAAATACGTGGTGGCTTTCTAGTCTGTATGTTCTAGATATCAGTCCTCTATCTGTATTGTAGCTGGCAAAGATTAACTCCAAGTATGATGGTGGTCTATTGGCTTTGAATATGGTATGCTTGGCTGTACAGAAGCTTTTTAGCTTGATGAGATCCCATTAGTTAAGTTATTGTTGTACTTCTTGGACTATTGGAAGTTTGTTCAGGAAGTTTTTCCTTATTCCTATCTTGTAGAGACTTCCCCCAATATTTTCTTCCAGGGTTTTCAGAGTTTCAGGTCTTATGTTGAAGTCTTTTTTCCATCTGGAGTTGATTTTTTTTTTTGCGTGGTGAGAGGAGAGGGTTTCATTTCAATTTCTTGCAAGTATTTATCTAGTTTATCCAGCACAATTTGTTAAAGATGCTATCTTTACACCAGTTAACATTGTTGGCATCTTTGTTGACTATGAAGAAACTATAGTTGATCAAGCTTAGGCCAGGGTCTTCAATTATTTTTCATTAGTCTATCTGTTTTTGTGCCAGTACCATGCTGTTTTTGTTACGATGGCTTTGTAGTATATCTTTAGATCTCACATGGTGATAGCACCTGATGTGCTTCTTTTACTAAGGATGGCTTTGGGTATCCAAGGCCTTTTGCCATTGCAAATAAATTTGGAGATTATTTTTTCTATGTCTGCAAAGAATGAAGCTGGTAATTTTATTTGTATTGCATTGAATCTTTATATAGCTTTTGGTAGTATTGCCATTTTCACAATATTAATTCTACCTATCCAGGAGCATGGGAGACCTTTCCATCTTTTCACGTCATCCTCAATTTCCTTCTTGAGTGTTTTTATGTTTTCATTATACAAGTCTTTCTCCTCCTTGGTTAGTGTTATTCAAATGTATTTGATTTTATGTGTGGCTATTGAAAATGGGACTGTTTCACTGATTGCTTTTTCTGTATGCATGTCATTTGCATACAGGAAGGCTATTGATCTTTGTGTGTCAATTTTGCATCCTGCCACTTTGCTGAAGGAATTTATCACCTTCAGGAGTTTACTGATACTATTCGTCATATCTGTTATGTATAGGATCATGCCATCTGTGAAAAGGGATAGTTTCACTTCTTCCTTTCCAATTTGTCTCCCTTTTATGTCTTTCTCCTGTCTTATTGCATTAGCTAGAACGTCAAGGACTATGTTGAAGAGCAGTGGTGAGAGTGGGCACCCATGTCCTCTTCTAGGGAGGTTTTTGATCATATTATCAATTTCAATTGATGTAATAGGTTTATTTAGGTGATTTCTCTGCTCTGAGTTTAGTTTTGATAGGTGGTAAGTGTCTAAGAATTCATCCATTTTTTTCCAGATTCTCCAAGTTTCTGGAATAGAGGTTTTGGAAGCATGTACTGATGATTCTTCCAGTTTCATTGGTATCCATTGATATCTCTCCTTTTTCATTTCTGATTTTGTTGATTTGGGACTTCTCTTTTATCCATTTACTTAGATTGGCCAGGGGTTTGTCAATGTTATTTATTTTTTCAAACATCTAGCTCTTTGATTTATCTATTTTTTAATCATTTTCTTAGTTTTCAATTCATTGATCTCTGCTCTGATTTTAATTGTTTCATTTCATCTTGAGCTCCTAGGATTGGATTGTTTTAATTTTCCAAGGCCTTTAGCTGGTTAGTTAGGTTATTAATTTGGGATCTCTCTGTCTTTCACTAACATTATCAAATTTGCTTCCATTTCCATTAATAATATGGATATAAACTATGCAGAGAGAAATATTTAATAATATAATATATATATATAACTAAATGAACTTCTAGAGGAAATATCTTTGGCTGGTAGCTTTTCTACTCATGTAGTAATGTTCCAAAACTAGTGAGTGAGAATTTTAAAACCGTAAGATAAAAATCTTTCTATGGTGTCAAAATAGAAGAAAGACTCAGACTTAATAAAATTTACATATCCAATGTAAGAAGTACTGTGCTAGAGAAAGTTGATTTCACTCCATAATCTGATGCCATACTATAATGAGCCACATTTTTGTTTCCTGTTTTGATAAATCAAATAAGCCACCTATCAATTTGCGATAGAATAATACAATTATCAAGCCAATCAGAATGTTCTTATCAGTTAACATATCATCTAAGTATAAAAAAATCTAATTAGGAAATCTGTTGTATCAATTTCTACCCCCACAAAGTAGCCCTCCTACTGACTAAGATTTTAAATAGCAAAAAGCAATACTTATTTGGCTCTTAGATTAGTTACTAATAATGATGTTTGCTGGAAGCTCTTTGTTGGTGAATGAGTTTACCTCAATCTCTTGTCAGTCTCTCAGATCTGCATTCCTGAAGAGCCTTGGTTTTGCCACTCTCTAGGTTGCCAAGACTCAAGATCTCATATAAAATAAGGCATTATTAAAGTATTAAAATAACACTAAATGTTTTCTAAAGTAATAAATATTACAAAATAGAATTCTGCTTCCAAAACAAACCAGATTCAAAGCATCAAAACACAACCGTATTCTATGACTCTTCCCATTAATCACCTTCTTTTGTTCTGACATATCTGTGGTATCACTTGGCTGAGGTAAAATTGACTTCACCACAACTTCAAGGTGTGTTAAGTCATATCAGTTTTGGACTCGCCCTGACTGGCTTTAAATAGAATCTTGTTAACACTTGCACTATTCCTTATTTTGTCTCAAACATGTTTCTGCAACACCTGCTTTGCCATAAATTATCACTGTGCTTGAGGGCAACAGTTTTTCTGATCTTGGACCCATAGATCAACAGAGTGGTGTGTGTGTGTGTGTGTGTGTGTGTGTGTGTGTGTGTGTGTGTGTCTATCTCTATGAGCAGAGAGCTACCTTCGAGTTCTTTAACTAGACTGAATTAGTAGATAGATAGATAGATAGATAGATAGATAGATAGATAGATAGATAGATAGATGGATGTATCATTTATAGATACAACACCAGATTATCTCTTAGGAGGAATAATTGTCTAAAAGCTGGAATACAACTGACCTCCATTTTATACTATTATTTAAAACCTCCTCTAGGAAGAAACTAGACTTCTTGACAAGATGTATAAATACTTTCAAAAAACTGTTACTAGCTAGTTCTCGTAGTCCACCCTCTCTGCTGACTCAGTATCCACTAAGAAGCATTGTTTGTGTATACTAACATAAATAAGCTAACAAATCTCTTTTTGATGAAATGTCTTCAGCAACAATGACTACGTGAATTGGTGTTTTAACAGGCATTCTGCTCATAGTTGTATTCACTGAGTACTTTATCTTAGTACTTGAAAGTTCCGTTGAGTTTAGTGAGTCATACCTCACAAAAGATTCTCCCTTGTGAAGAAGACAGCTACAGTGAGAGTGCAGAGTGACAAATGCCACTTTAGAAATATGCCAGAGCCCATGAGAATGGAAGGAACATGTTGAAGGCAGACAGGGGCCAACTTAACACTACAGAAATTGAAGTTCATAAAATTTTTGTAACTTTTATAGAACACTTTTCACTCCATGTTTTTATTTTGTGTAATTATTAGCTTGGATTCAACTACCATTGCCTGATTTTTCTTAAAAGTATATTCTTTTATTCAAATTGCAGCTCCAACAAGTTTTTATGGCACTTGCCTGGGAATTTACTAATCATGATATTATTGTTATTAGGGGAAAGTATGACAAATCTAAATGAAAAACCCAGGGTGGTATTTGAAACACAACCCATTGATAAATGGAGACCTGCTGCCAATGTCAAATGCCAAATATATCTAGGGGGTAATATAAAAGGATAAAACATTCTTTTTTAAAAAATATTTTTATTTATTCATTTTCAAGCATATGAGAGAGAGCGAGAGAAAGTGAGAGAGAGAACCTGGGCCACCACCTTATGGGTCTGGCTTATGTGGGTCCTGGGAAATTGAACCAGGGGCCTTAGGCACTGGAGGCAAGTGCCTTAACCACTGAGCAATCTCTCCAGCCCTAAAAGGATAAAACATTCTTCAGGTAAGTTTTGCCCTGTAAGATCTTTTTTGGTCAGCTGCTTTCTAGGTTTTTAGTAATAGCCTTGGGCAGGTAGCTTGAAAATATAAAAGAGAAAAGCACAATGATAATATTAGTCATGGAAGTTACAATTTCTAGTTTAAAAAAATCAATCCAATGGTGGTGTGCTATATGAAATAATCACTTTAAGTTAGAAAAGCATGCATTAATGTATAACAATACATGCATTAATGTATAACAACACATACATACACAATGGCAGAAGCAACCCAATCACCTTTGACTGTGTCCTTGGTTATTTCCAGTTAGTATTCATCTGCTTCCTTATTTATTGCCAATGACTTCGATAAAGCCATAGCCAAAAAAATTTTCAGATGGCACTGTGGACAAAGTCAAAACTAAGAAAACATGAGCCAAGCTGGGCCAAATATCCATAAACTATACATGAGTTAAAAGTAAATATATGGAAGAAGAGCTGTGAGGGAGGGCAAGAGGGAATCATAATGGTTTATGGTCTATAATTATGGAAGCTATCAAAAAGTTTTTATAAAGTAAATATAAGAAACATCTGTATAGGTACTGGAATATGTGACTTAACAGGAAAGTATAAGTTTTTAAAAATTGGAGGGATTTTATCACTTCTTGGCCTTTTGGCTAAGATCAAGTGTAAAAACTGGAGGGATTTTAATAGCAGAGTTAGTTAAAATTATGATACAGCAGAAAAAAATAATCTGACCTCAACACTCATCTTCAAGTAAGTACCTACTTGGCACCATGTTTGAGTCTTCCATGCCACTGGTAAAGATTTAGGATGAGAAAGGGGATTGATTAATTTTGTTGGGGTCATGTCAGACCTCCATCTGGAAAACAGGGCTCTGTTGAAAAACAAGAGAGTGAGGGGGAGCAGCTTTGTGTTGGAGATTCACGTTTGGGCTTGCAAGCCTGTAGTGCAATAAATTCTCCACAGAAACAGCTCAGCAGAGAAAAGCATTTAATAGAGAAGGTTATGTTTGCTATTTGGCTTGAAATATAAAAGGAGCAGTTGTCACAGAAAGGAATGTGCTTATAAGGAAGGCTGTCTGAGTTTTGACAAGTGCTCTTGGAAAGTCATCTTGGGTCACTTCTGCCCGACAGTCTAATAACTGGGTCGCTGTCTGTGATATAAGCTGGTAACTAATTCTTGTCTGTATCAACTCTCAGTTAAAACACATTCACTGAATCTCATAAAGACAACTTCATGTACAACTGGGTAAGAATCACCTAATTAACTCATGAACAAACTGCAATCTCAGTAAAAACCAAACTCAGCCTGGCAGCAATTGTTTTCTCCACTGAGGAAAAGACTCTGTATTCTACCCTGAATTTAGGACTTACTCTATGAAAGTGGGGTTCCATGAACTACTAATTCAACAGATAAGAACTAACTCCCAGATGTCTCATGATATTTAAAGTGGAAAATTCATTTGCCTCTAAGCTACAGTCCAAAAACTTCACACAGTACAAGCCGAGTTGGCATAAATGAATGAAGAAAATTACATGAAAGTCAATTTGCTTTCCCACTTGGAAATTTTTGACTTCTGAGATGAAGAAAATTGCTTTAATTTCCTGTAAATTTATGGATTCGACCATATGAAAGTCAGCCCTAATCACAAATCGTGATGGAACATGGGAATTTGTTGCTGGCATCCTCTGCCTCCACATCAGAAAACCAAAAGATCCTATGCTTCAGGAAGCAAACAACTTGGTCTCTACGGCCAGAATTTGAACAAGTCATCAGAGTAATAAATGCAGACTGAGTGTAATCCAGAAGTGCTAAGACTGCACAATTAACAGGAGGTATTTGCTTTTGATCCCATCCTAGACAAAAAGTTTATTCCCAAGAGGTTCTGCTAATATTAGGAAAGACCTGAAGTATGCAGTACAGACCACCGAAAACAAGTTTCAAAGCCTCAGTAGGGATTTGCTGGCACTTAAGCAAATGGACTTATAAAGTCAAACAGAACTTAATTTAAAAAGTAAGTCTGCCATTTATTGGTATATACTTAAGCCTCAATACTATATTACATATGCATATATTTTCTTGTACTTCTTTCTAGAAACTAAATAACTACTTTCACTTACTACCTGTCACAAAATTAGAAAGAATAGGTTCAGTGGAAGGGACACAAGGGAAGGGACAAAATAAAGTATTGGTAGGAGATTTTGATCAAACTATATTATGTAAACTGTCAACAGAACAGTTTTTTAAAGGAAAAAAAAATTTTTGAAACCAGGGCATCTCATAGGCTAAGCCACAGTCTAAGCCCTCAGGGTTTAACTATAAGCTCTACCACTTCCTAATGATGACGTTGGATAACTTATCAAGCTTCTGTGTTGTCAGTTTTCTTGTCTGCATTTATTACTCAGATGACTTACTCCAAATCCAGACCATAGAGACAGTTTGCTTTCTGAAAAATAGAGTAGGGTAGCATAGGTAGGTAAAGAATGCCAGCAATACTTCCATCAAAATATATTAATTTTTAGTGCATGCATTCATATAACCAAATCCATACATTTACAGCAAATCACCTCATAAGATTTTCTTAATTATTAAATAAATTAACATGGACGTGGCGATTAAATCAGTGCCTGGTACATAGAAAGCAGAGCGTAGTATAAATGTTGACTTCTACAATGAGTAGTAATAGTAAGTTATAAAAAGTCAAGATCAAGCCGGGCGTGATGGTGCACGCCTTTAATCCCAGCACTCAGGAGGCAAAGGTAGGAGGATTGCTGTGAATTCAAGGCCACCCTGAGACTACATAGTGAAGTGAATTCCAGGTCAACTTGGGCTAGAGCAAAACCCTACCTCGAAAAACCAAAAAAAAAAAAAAAAAAAAAAAAAAAAAAAAAAAAAAAAAAAAAAAAAGAAAGAAAGAAAGAAAAAGAAAAAGAAAAAAGTCACGATCAAATGCAAATTAACCCTCTGAACCAATCAAAAGAAATTATCAAAGTTACAGAAATTATCAAAGTTTCCTTATCTAGGGAGGTCATAGCTTAAAAGGGACTCTTGGAGAGCATGAATCCTGGCCATGTACTACACAGCAGATGGAAACAAGTGTGATGATCTGAGGCAGGGAGCCTTACGCCAATTTTCTGATCACAATTCCTTCCATTAAACCAGATGCCTCAACTAGCTTCCCCTTCCACCCTCCTGATTTTATCCCAGAATTGAACTATGCTGTATCTTCATCTTCATCAAACCTGACACCATAAACATTCATAAACACCAGCCTGTTAACAAACACCTGTTTTGCTCTTCTTCCCCTATTGTTGAGCAAATGAAAAACAATCAAGGACCCTCCCTTCCCCTTATCTAAATAAAATTGAAGCTAACTGTACCACTTAAAATATTATCAATGGGGTGCTGTAGAGATAGCTTAGTGGTTAAGGCACTTGCCTGCAAAGCAGAAGTACCCAAATATGATTCCCCAGTACCCATGTAAAGCCAGATGGTGCATGCATCTGGAGTTCATTTGCACTGGCTAGAGGCCCTGACATCATGCACATCTTCTCTCTCTCTCTCTCTCTCTCTCTCTCTCTCTCTCTCTCTCTCTCTCTCTCTCTCCCTCTCTCTCAAATTAATAAATAAAAGTAATATCAAGGGAAATTATTTTTTCCTAATGGACCAGTTCATCCAGATCATAAAAAACAACCCAGGAGAGTTCTCTGCTAATATGTGCATAAAAACTTATAGGATTCCCCCAAGTCCACCCAACTGTGCTGAGTAGTAAAAGCTTTCAATACCGATTTCTGTCAAATTGGTCTACCAGTTTTTCTTTATGCACCACAATCCTCTCCATCCAAGTGTCAAATCATCACTTAAGAGTATTAGACCAGGGCTGGAGAGATGGCTTAGTAGTTAAGGCACTTGCCTTCGAAGCCTTGTGACCTTGGTTTGATTCTCTAGTACCCACATAAAGCCAGATGTACAATGTGGTGCATGCATCTGGAGTTCATTTGCAGTGGCTAGAGGCTCTGATGCTCTCTTTCTCTTTCTCTCTCTTTCTCTCTCTCTCTCTTTCTGTGTGTGTCTCTCTTCTCTCTGTCTCCCTCTCCTGCAAATAAATAAGATATTTAAAGAACACTAGACCATTAGATGATATTTCTTCTCACTGCAGACAAAATGTAAAATGATGTACAAATGCTTTAATATGATTATATCAGCAACCTGTCTGACCTCCTTGAGGTTTCTTATTGACTGTATGGAAAAAGTCAAAATCCTTGACATGCTCTACAAGACCCTCCACATGCAGGTAACAGTGAAGATAAAAACTAAATTAGTTTTGGTTAGATGGGTTCCACCACTATATGAAACTAGGCAAAGTTATCTGTTAACATACCTGACTTAAACATATAAAAGGTAAATTTAGAAGTCATAGAACCCTAACTATCCTCTAGGTCTTGAATAAAATGTGCCTATCAGCCTCATTGTCATATTATCAAAATGAAAATCATCTTTAACTTTTTCCTAAACTGGGGAGATGGCTCAGCAGTTAAAGGTACTTGTCTGCAAAGCCTAATGACCTGAGTTTGATTCCCCAATACCCACGTAAAACCAGATGCACAAATTGGCACTTGCATCTGGAGTTCATTTGCAGTGGCAAGGGGCCCTGGTGTTGTGTGTCTATTCTCTCTCTCTCTCTCTCTCTCTCTCTCTCTCTCTCTCTCTCTCTCCACAAATAAATAACTAAAAATATTTTTTCCAATTTCTTCAAGTAAATGGCTCCAATTTTCCATTACATGGATATATCACTATGTAACAAATGCCTTAAAACATAATTACATTTAAAAATGTGTCTGCTATGCTCACACTTCTTTGTATGAGAAATTCAGTTGGGAGAAAGCGGAACTTCTCTACTCCACATAATCTATATCTGATGTTTATTAAAAAAAATCAAGCAATGGAAATCCTGCTTTTGAATAAGTGTGAATTTCTGCCAGAGGGCTCTCATCTCTCTGCAGGTCTCCTTGCTGTGCTTGGTCTTTTCTCAGAGTCTTCTCATGTCATCTCCCCTCTCCAGAAACCTCACACTCTAAATGTCCATAGGCTCCTCCTTGCACCTAATATAAGTCATAGACACCCTCCTTTCAGGGCAGCCGTCTCAAGCCCTCGTTACTCTCTACTCTCATTCCCTGGACAAGTCCCTTTCGCTGCATTTATTCCCCCTTAAATAGACCATGGATTGCACTTGTTTGTTATCGTAAGTATTCAGTGACTATGTGTTGTATTAATTAGTAAATAAAAGGTTGGGATGCTTGCTATGGGGTAGAGGGGCTCGGGAAAGAGTTCTTGAACCCCAAACCCTGAGTTCTTGAATTATAATTAACCAAAGAATTGACGACTCAGACTAAGAATGATCTTTATAAAACATCACACTTTATTCAAGCATTACAGGGATATAAGGGAAAATTTTAAAGGACCAAGGAGGAAAGAGTGACCAGGGAATCAGAGAAAAGTTTACCAGGCGCCCATGTGTAACAACAGTCACCCCAAAAATATATAAAAGGTGTACTTTCAGAAAGAGATTAAGAGGTAAAAGTCAAAGTCAAATCTGTTTTGAAGAAAGGTCCTCTCCCCTGAGGCAGGAGCTGTCAGAGGAAGAGAGAGACCTAAGCTTACCAGAGTGGAGACCCAGCCAAGCATGTAGCCCAAGAGTGGTCGGGAGGGACTCTGAGCTGCTGCATGAACCCAGGTTAGAAAATTTGGTGAGGAAGTCAGCACTCACCTGTACCAGAAGTCTCAGCTAATTGACCTGGGTTTGGGGTGGGGGTAGAGGTTGTGGAGACCCACCCACACCTGAGCAAGCTATTGATTGGGTGAGATGAAGCAGGTAAGTTGGGATAGGCAGGATGAGTAGAGGTGACAGGTGTGGCAAAGTTGGGACATGAGATTTTAAATGGGCCGTCTCTAACTGCCTACCTGTCTAGCCTAGACCCTCACATGACATGTATTCTGTGGGAATAAATTGAGCATGTGTGGTGAGTCTCTAGTCGTGTGCTCCAGTGTTTAGTCATAGTAGTGTAATGCTGGAAGCAAGGGTTTAGACCAATGCCTTCCTGCCCATGCAGCTTTCTAGAGGTTGTAGAGAGAGAGAGTCCTTTCTTTGGTGGACTGCTTCTCAGATGATGTTTTCATTTGCTCCTGGACACATGTTTTAAGAATCAGTTCTTCCTTATTAACCTGTTTTCTCTTAGTTCATTGAAACGTTTCCTTGGATCTACAATGAAGCCTTGGTAAATACAGTATATTCCTCTTTGTACAAGAAAACCTCAGTAACATCAAATGGCAGTGGTATATCAACCTCAAGTTTATATGATCCTGCAAACAAAATCTGTAGAATTACAAAGGATATGGAAGGGATAGCCAGACTTAAAAGAAAAGATGCTAAGGGGAAAAGTAAGTGGGCAGGTCTCAGAGTTTCCATGTCCTCTCTGGGTTAACATCTTCCACCTGTCACCTGTTCCGCCTTCCTTCTGATTCCAGTGCTCGCTCTCTCTCTCTCTCTCTCTCTCTCTCTCTCTGTGTGTGTGTGTGTGTGTGTGTGTGTGTGTGTGTGTGTGTGTGTGTATGGAGGCCTCATTGAAGAGGAGTCAGCCAGGGACAAAGGCCCAAGGAGAATCTGGATGCCAACTGGTTTGCCCTGGCAGGACTAGAACCCACAATTGATCCAGTCTCATCCAAGATGACTGCAAGCAACATTCCCCAGCAGCAAGTTCTTGTTTCTTCCTCAGCTCAGAATACCTGGGTGGACTGGGCCCTTCTGAGTCAGCCTCTTGAGTCCACCAACCAATCTCTCCCTTTATACATGAGCCTGATGATGAGGCTGGTCCTAATTGAGTATTTCATCCACCTACAGGAGCTACCGTGTGTCACTCTCTCTTGGCCATTCATTCTCCTGGTGACTGACTTTCCCGGCCCTTGCTTTGGTAAGCTCTCCTCCTTGCCTGGAAGGGGAAGGATTTCTTCTCCGCAGGGGCATTTTTCTGCTTGCTTTCCACAGTTGCCTTGTTCTGGGGGCTTTCTTGACTAACCAAGTGTGTAAACCTCTCTCGTGGCCCTCATTTCACTCCCCTGGTTTTTGCTTCCAGGTCCCTGGTGGTAAGCTCTTCCCCTTCCCAGCAAAAGGAGGATTTCCTTTAGCCTGAATATTTTCCCTGGAGATTTCTCTTTTAAAGAGATTCTTACCATTACCTTCTCTCTTTCCAGCCCAGCATATAGGAGAATTCCCTTCTGATTTGAGCCTTTCAGCTAGCTTTCCCCCTGGATCTTAATTCTCCTGAAAACAAACATTATAATTCATAATTTATCCTTCCTGGAGTTCATTTTTTCAATTCTTCGCTTATTTGGTTAAGGACCCAAAAGTTGAGGTCCAGAGTCCTGAGGTCTCCTCCATCTTTATGGACCCAAAGTCCTGCATCATCACCATGTAGGCAGATGAATTATATCACTGGCACTGGTGTTCAGTTTCACCTCCTTCCTTTCTTCTCTTTCAACGCTTTGGAGGAGAGAGATGACTTCTGATCATGCCTTTATCTTTTGGGTGACCTGTCCTCATCCTGAAGCTACCTAGTGGCCCCAGGTATCAGTTACCTCGTTAGCATACAATGGGGTATACTCCTTATTCTAAGGAAATCACAAGGATTTTTAGAATCCCTAGGTCAGGAAATGGAGACAAAACTCAAACATATATTTCACAATATCACAAAATATTTCTAGTCTTCATAAAGAAGTTCAGAAGAGTTAAAAACCTTACTCAGTCCAAGAATTTCCCCTTTCTTATTGCTCAGAAACATGGAATTTTAGAATGGATGAATAAATTAATTCATTTCAGCCCAGCCCTCTTTCTGGAATACTTTGCACCTGCTACCCCTGCTTGCAAAGGAAGCTCCAAAAAAGCAAGAAAATCTTTCATCTCAACATTTCAGTGTTTTGCATAATGCATCATGTATGAATTATTTAAGGAATTTGCAAGAAATGTTGCACTGGGAAATTCAAATTAAGTCACAAAAAGAGGATGTTTGGTTATAAAACATTCATTGTGGATTTATGATGCACATCAGACTCAAATCTTTCAACGAAAAATGGCTTGTTTTCCTCTTTGGATTACTTCGTTGTTGACATGGGTGATTAGAGACACTCAGAAGCTGTTTCTTCCTGTCTTTGACACATTCGGTTAAAGCAGGGAAACTCTTCATGTTCAGTAAGGCTTCATGGATTCGTTTGCAGCCTTTGATACTGAAATTATTTTTAGAGAAAACACAATCTCAGAAAAACATCAGTGGCAGAAATTCATCTCCATTATTTTATAACATTAAATAACACAAGGATGTTACTTCTAAAGAGTAACAGAAAATTTCACTGTCAAAATAAGATAAAAGCAAATGAGAAGAATAGAACTGTACATTTTTAGTACATTTTCAGTAATATTTGAAAGTTTGCAATATAAAGCTACCAAATGATATATAGATAAATCATATTGCCCCTTTTACTGTGCTATATTTTTCTACTTAAGAGCTATTGCATTTTCAAAAATGGAAACAAAAAAGTACAGGAGTAAAAGGCCTCTCTAAAGCTATATAAGTCATATAATGAGAAATTATCTAAATATTGTTAAAAGAGAGATTTTTGCATCCCAAGTCAACATTAATTTGCCCAGTGATCAAACAGAAACCAGACTTACAATAACGAAAATGCCCCTTTAATTAAAAATGTGGTTTCATATTGTATAACATGATAATTAGACTGGGGAACCAGGCACAGAAAGAAAGAGGTCCTTTCTGGTGTGTGTTTTGTGGTATTTGTGTTTGTGTGTGGTATATACATGTGTGGTGTGTGAACATGTATAGATGTGTGTGCATGGAAGCACATATGTACATATCCCAGAGGAATTGGGTGTCCTATTTTTTTAATATTTTATTTTTATTTATTTGCAAGCATAGAGAGATACAGAGAAGAGAGGCAGAAAGAGAGAATGGGTGGGCCAGGGCCTCCAGCCACTGAAAACAAACTTCAGGTACATGAGCCACTTTGTGCATCTGGCTTCGTGTGGGTACTGGGGAATTGAACTCAGGACTTTGTAGGCAAGTGCCTTATCTGCTGAGCCATCTCTCCAGCACAGGTTTCCTCTTTTAACTTCCACCTTGTTTCTCTGAGACAGAATCTCTGAAACTGGAGCTTAACGGTGACCAGTGAGCCCCAGTGATCCTCCTGTGTCTGCCCATTTCAGGGCTGGGGTTATAGGAGTGTACAGCCATGCCCAGCTTTTCACATGTGTGTTATAGATTAAATTTAGGTCCTCATGTTTGTTCAGCAAACACTCTGACTCACTGAGACATCTACCCAGCTCTAAGAATAAAATCTTTGCTACTATTAATAACAATTATATTTTTAAATGATTTTAAGACAGAGAGTTACAGAATAAAATACTGTTACATACAGTGCTGACCCAGGGCTGGAGAGAAGGCTCAGTGATTAGAGCACTTGCCTGTAAAGCCCCTGGACCCACATAAAGCCAGATGTAGAAAGTGATTAATGCATCTGGAATTCATTTGGAGTGGCTAGAGACCCTGATGTACCCCTTTCTCCCCTCTCTGTCTCTCTGTCTCTCTCCCTCTTGTCTCTTTCTGCTTGCAAGTAAATAAACAAATAATGAAAATGTTGCCCTAAATAATGACATAGTAAATATAAATAAGCAGGGTAATATACCAGCAGATCAGGGCAGAAAAAATTTAATGAGCATGTGGGGGTTGGAGAATGGTCCTTCTGTGCATTCAAGCTTTTATACACTAGAAAAAGTCATCTCAGAAGACCCATATTTGGATCTGTAGGATATGCAAAAGAACCCAGTCATTTTTGACTAATCATTAATTACCATAGCATGACACATTTCCAAGATGGTTTGATATTTGTCAATAGCTTGACATATGATGTCAGTGATGGTTAAGTTTTGTTGTCAATTTGATCTGTTTAGTAATCCACGGTAATCTTGGGTATCAACTTGATCTGTTCAGGAATCTTGGGTGGCTCTCTGAGGTTGCTTTCAGGAAGGATTAACTGAAGGAAGAAGTTCTTCCTTCAGAGTGAGTCCTTCCTCCAGAGTGGGTGACCCTTACAGAAGGGAGCTTTATATGTAGAATTTTTGGGTCTCTTCCTCCCACCTGGCTGCCAGTGCTACTTGCTGGTGTCTTCCCTTGCACGTGCATCTACCTATGCTGCTCAGCTATCCTTCCTAGGCATTGGAACCACATTTCCTCAGCCTTCCAGCCTGGACTGAAGACCAGTGGCTCTCCAGGAAGCCTTCAGGCCTTCAGTGCTGGATTATGACTGCTGAGGCATCCAGCCACTTGGATTGAGCAGCTATGGGTTCCTTGACTCTCGGGCCTGCAGACTGCTATTGTTGGATTGCTATAAGATAACACAATAAATCCCCTTTTTACTACAATTCATTCTATCAGTTCTGTTCCTCTAAAGAACCCTGACTAATATAATGTCTGTTGAATGGAGGTTCACAGGGCAAATCCTTCCTTCATACTCCTGTCTAAATGGGAAAATGATGCCTAAACCAAGAAGTACCATATTCCAGCCATGAAGCAATAAGCCTATACTCTAAAGATGACACTACTGAAAAAGACAAGTGGATCTGAGACTTTGAGTTATCAGTGAGTTTCCTCCACATACTTTGCTACATTTATTACTTATTTCTCAAACAACTGTGGTTTGGTTAATTTATTCTCCTATACACTTTAAAGAAAGAATTTATAGTTTTCAAGGTCCTCAAAAGTAGCCGAGTATGATTTGAAAGCTCCTTTACCACAACATCCTCACAAAGAAAAGAACAAGTGAACCAAGTCCCAGGCTTGGTGAGATTATTAATGTAACCGAACACTTAGCAAAGACATGTGGGGCCAACTCTACGGTCTGGATAGACATAACCATCCTTGGGCATCGTCTTGGGGTGCCGGCCAAAAGACAACTTTTTTTGTTTGGGGACTCTTTTGATGCACATCTTCATATCACCTCAACTTTCAACTTACATATTTTTTAATTATTATCATTTACCTGCTCAGTCTCTGCTAAACGTTTGTCCTCAAAGTAATCACACTGTTTTTCCCCCTTAGGAAAGGACAGTTACCTTATATTACATTAATAACCACTTCTGAACTTTTTCCTAATGAATCTTCTTTTCCCTGGATTCTTCCCAAATAGTTAGAAATAAACATCTGTGCCCATTATGGATGTATGGCTTCTGGGTTCCAAGCCCACCTTGTTCTTACTTTGTGACTCAAGCAGTGGATTTCGGGTGTATTTCCTTTGTCAGCAGACACAATGCCTGGCATTCCAGCAGGGGGCAAAAGATGGATGTGGCAGCAGGAATGGGGATTCTCTTGATTATTTCTCTATTGTTTTTCTGTGACAGCTCTTGATAAGCAGGGAGTGGAGTGTCCATGCACCTGCAAGTTTTGCCAGCATCTTCTTAACACCAATAGGCAACTTCACCTTGAGTTCTACTGTATCCCACAACAACTCTGTCATGGTTTGATCCAAGTGTCCCCCACAAACAAATGTGTTTTTTTTTTCTTTTTTTATAATTTATTTATTTATTTTTTATTTTTTTAGAATATTTTTTTAATTTATTGTCCATAATGAGTTACAACATTTAGTGGGCAAACAATGAGTTGTTATCGCCAATTCCCCGCTGCCCTCCCCTCCCCCCTCCACTGGATAACCTCCTCCATGGGTCGTCTGGATCAGTCCTTGTGACAGGGGACCATGGATAGCCTAGTATTCAGCCAGGTTCTCCTGGCCATGCCTCTGGATAA
>PVHP010037423.1:0-17398 GCA_004024765.1 Zapus hudsonius
TTCCTTCCTTCCTTCCTTCCTTCCTTCCTTCCTTCCTTCCTTCCTTCCTTCTTTTCTTCTTTCCTTCCTGTGGGACCCTGCTGAGAGCTCAGAAAGGACATAGAGTTTAAAGGAAAGATGATACTGGTCTGAAACCCGGATTATCTCATCATGAGACAGGCAGGAGTTTGGCTGTCTCCTTTCCTCTCCAACTTCCAGACACCCATTGGGTCCCAGCAAACCCTGATAAGTCCAGGCACTTCAAGGCCTGAGTTTACATGCTTCAACTATAAGGTAATAACAAGCCTGGGCAATGAGAAAATTTAAAGGTCACAATTCCTCTACATCCACCACCATCCATGACATGCCTAAAGTCAGGTAACTACCTCGATCTGGGGCTCAGAACGTTCCCCCAACTTATCTATGCAAACCAGACACAGACAGGTTACTGGCCCCTGCCAATCCATTCATGAAACATCCACAGGCCACACTGTGACCACTAATCCCCTTGCTGATTATCCCCCTGCCTCTCCTTCTCCCTTCTACATAAAAGTGCCTTCTTCAACCTAATAAATGTACTGTTCACTACAACTGTCTCCCAGGTGGCTATGCCCCTTGGCTCACTGCTGTTCCAAAACTGTTCAGCCAGCTCCATAGTTAAACCGGGATGTTAGTCTACAATGACCTGACTAGTAATCCATGGACCACACGTCCTTCCTTTCTCTTTTTCTATTCATTTATGTATTTACTTATTTATTTTTATCTTTCTCTTATTCTCTAGCTAAGCATTTGTTCAACATGTTGAATAAGAATGGAGAAAGTGGGTATCCTCATCCCATTCCAGATTTTAGATGAAAGGCTCTCATCAACTAAATGATCTTTGCAGTGCATCTCTGCTAACTAGTTCAGCGACATTTTCTGTTATTTATATGTATATACAGACACACAAATGCATGAGGTTTTCATTTATAAGATGATTGATTCTCATATAGATTCTGTTAATGAGACCTAATGTTTGCAATCTATGTTGCATTTTCTTGTTTTTTCTATGTATTAGTTAGCAATACTCTCTCTCTCTCTCTCTCTCTCTCTCTATATATATATATATATATATATATATATATATATATATATATATATATATATATATATATATATATATATATATATATATATATATATATATATATAGTCTAAAACCTGTACTTGAAAGCAGAATTAAAATAATTAATGTTTCTTTATACTAGTTTATTTTACCAGTTTGAGCTCAAACTACATTTGGATGTGTAGCTCAAGTAGAAATCTATCTTTCTAGCAGATAAGGCATAAACTAACATGGGTAGAATTAAATGTAGCTAAACACCTTCATTTTCCTCCTGTGCCAGAATATATGAGATGCTGTTTTGTATTGTATTTCACTTTCTTAAATTTCATTGCATATGTATATTTATAAAAATTTAAACTATGTACAATTATAGATGCCAACTGGAAACACATAGTAAATAAATTTAGCACAAAATTAACTTTAAATCAAATTTATATTTCATAATAAATTTTCAAATAAGCTTTATTGTTTAATTTTGTTATAATGGAAAATAATGATCCCAAAATGCTATGAAATCTATTGCTATTTTTCTTAAAACTAAGATATATTACATTCATGATCTTGAAAATATGTCATTTTCTTATTTTTTATTGATAGAGGTTTAGTGCAGAATCTTACTTAAGCTCATTATTATTGTCAACTAAAGTTTCTATTTAGAAACATAATCATTGATTTTATGACTACTAATTTGATTTAAGCAGTTACCATTTAGTATTTAATAATACAATCATTTACATATATCTTTCCAAATGTTTTCACAGTTTTTCTCATATTCAAATTATTTTGACATTTATAAAGGCGAAATTAAAATTGAAAAGTTATTTTAAACTGAATCACAAATTACATTACACTAATTTTCATATAAATTATATAAAGACAAATAGAAAAAATGCTGATTAAAATAATGAGTGATAAGTTCTCACTTTACAAGAACAAATATGGCCACTGTTGATGATAAACACTTAAAAAGTAACACCAATAAAAATAACTTGGAGGGCCTGGTTTGGTGGTGCATACCTATAATCACAGCACTTGGGAGGCAGAGGTAGGAGCATTGCTGTGAGTTCAAGGCCAGACTGAGACTACATAGTGAATTACAGGTCAACAAGTGCTAGAATGAGACCCTTCCTTGAAAAAAAATACAACAAACAAGCAAAACAAATAAAAAAAACTTCATATTTTTAAAATCAGATGAAGAGAATCATTGCTACCCATGTATGTGTTTCATGATAATAAATTCTATTCCTGGGGTATCCCATGAAATCCCCAGGGACAGTCCTTCTTGGCAGGTATTTGGAATATATGACTGCACTACCTCCCAAAGTGTTCCTATATGAAGGAAACTATCATGAAGCTGGCTTGCTTCCTTCCTTCCTGTGTTTCTTTCTATTGCAAAAATGAAGAAACTGAAAGAAAAAAAATGGATTGCAAAAGTAGTTTTTAAGAAATGAACTTCTGGGAACTTTCCCTGGAGAACATGGTAATTGCTTACCTCAGAAGCACACATCTGGCATAGTAAAGAAGGGGGTATAAAACTCCTTGATGTAACCACAGTGCTTATCAGATACTCATTTGCTGCCAAATTCAAGAAACTAATTAGGAATTGGCTATTGTCTCCTCTGCATGGACTTGAAGGGGCTGCCCTCCTGCTCTCCTGAAGACTGCCAAGAACAGAGCATAAACAGCCTCACATTCCACGTTCTGAATATCTTTATTAGTAATTAGATATGATAATCAAATCCTCTGTGTGCAAATACATATGTCCCCAAACACGGCCATCGTTTTGAAGACTTCCTTCTAATTTGGAACTTCTCCATGTTACTCTGGCTCCTGCTATTTGGCTACGCTTTTAGCTGAGGGATAAGAACCAATGTTAAAGTAGTGTCATATCTTCCATGAGCTGTTTTCTCTCTCCTCCCCTTCTTTCCTTTATGCTGAGGAACATACCCAGGGACTAACCAAGGCCAGTCAATCTCTCTACCACTGAAGCATACCCTTACACTGTCTACTCTCTCTCATAGGGCAAGAAGGAATAACTATTAATAATTTGGTATCTTTGATTCCACATTTCCAAATTCACTTTACTGTTATAATAAACCATGAACATTTACAATTAAAGTAAAAATTCTTTGTTTCCACAGTTGGAATACTGAGATATATAGGCATGCGTGGTCACAGTTTTTTTTTCTTTCAAATTATATATTTACTTATTTGCAAGCAGAGAGAGAGAAAGAGAGAGAAAGAGAGAGAGAGAGAGAGAGAGAGAGAGAGAGAGAGAGAGAGAGAGAGAGAATGTGATTGCCAGGGCCTCAAGCTGCTACCTCTACTGCAAAAATAAATAAATAAATAAAACTCCAGATGCATGTGTCATGGGTCATCTTGTACATCTAGCTTTATGGGATACTGGGGACTTGAACCTGGGTCATTAGGTTTTGCAGGGAACTGTCTTAACCACTAAGCCATCTCTCTAGCCCCATACATTTTTTTTAAATGTGGAGAAGGGGATCATGGCTAGGATATCTTGGATGCTAGGCAAGCATTTTACTAACTGAATTACATCCTTAGGCCACAAATTCCTTCTATAGCCATTAATGCTGAACCAAATTTTACATTATGTAGAAGAGAACACTAAAAAGTAGTCAATAATACTTAGTATATCTAGAGAACTTTTGTTTGGGTTCTAAAATGTTGAAATTTATCTTGTTATTTTAGTCCAGTAGTCGTGTTTTTAAGTTTCGTTTTCATTATATTTCCAAACAGAAAAAAAATGCAATTCAGAAGATTTAAATGAATTTTGAACATATTGAAATTTTACATGGTACTCCAACTGTTTACACTACACAATAACTTTCATTAGAATAATCCATTAGCATATAGGTAAGCCAAACTTTTAACTTTGTTCAAGTGAATGATTATCTATCAACTTTGTTTTCCTTATTAGTAAATGTTTTAACAACTTTTTAGTAGTGGAGTACCAGAAAGCCCAATTACTTATTGATAATTTGTTAATGGTTCTAGCTGATTAAAAGCAGAATATTATATCAACTATAAATAAGAGAAGTCATAAAACATATAATATAAAATAATATTAAATGACTTATCAAATCCCTTGGCCATTATTAGTGTCCACTTAAAGTTAGGTTAGTTTCAATTTCTTTTAAGTGTATAAGGAACCAAACTTTACAAATGTCTGTGATGTGGCAAAATTCAGTTAAGAGAAAAATGAACATAAATTTAGCACACAATATTTAATTAATCTCCCTGTCCTTTTCTTTTTATTTTCTGTTGCTGACATTTAAAATGGAATCTTTCATACTCTACAAATAGGTATAACTCCAGCCAGTTATCACTCACTAGGTTAAGGATATAAAGCCTAGGTCAAAGAATCAAAGAATGATCTCAAAGTAGACCTTGATAATTATCAATAAATCAAATCAAGAAAGTAATTTCAATATGTTTAGCCCACAAATGCAAAGTAAATTCTAATCATCTAACACAGTAAAGAGTAGACTGTTGATTTTTCTTTCAAAAATATTCAAATCAATGCAATATTTTAAGAAACTATTAGTAGCTTTATAGAATATCTATGTGAAGAATATTCTTAATAGTTGTGGTATTAGTTAAGTATACAAGGATAACCACATGAGGGCTAGGAAAATAGCTTCTGATTAGAGTGCTTGGGTAACATATCCAGGGCCCTGGGTTCAACTACCAGCATCACCAGAAAATAAATAATAAAAAAAATAGATTTAACACATCTTGGACTGGCAGGGTTAATTAACTCAGTGGCACTTGCTTCAATCTTAATATCCGTTATTACCCAAAATTTGATATATATATTATATCAAATTTATTGATATATAATTATATCAATATATATTATATATTATAATAATATATATAATATATATATTATATGTATTATATATATTATATATATATAAAATAATTTATGAATCATTTCATTTGATATTCAACAACAAACATAATTTCCTGCTCAGATACTAAAGGTGTGCCTGTGGTATGGCTTAGATGGGCTCCACGAAAAAAGGAAGGTTCATGACCATTGTGATGGCATTTAGAAGTGGAATCTTTAAGAGGCCTTCTTCTTCATGAGTGAGACTACGGTGCTTATAACAGAGACTTTCTGGGATATTTAACTATCCTGTCAGTTAGCCTTTGCACAGCAATGGCACATACCTACAAGGATATGCCCAGAAGCAAGAGGTACAATCCTGGGAGTAGAGAGTGACTTGGAAGTGAAAACCAAACCTGCAGGTACTATGACTTTGAAATTCTGTAGTCCCTAGACTGATGAGAAAATAAAAATAAGTTCCTGTTTTTAATTAAATTAATCAGAGGATGAAATCTCGGGAGATGCTCTAAGTGTGGGTTGGGGATGCATGACAAAGTTTACAATCCCAAAACCTGCATAAAACTAAACTCTCTCCAGTACAACATGTATCTGTAACCTCAGTGTCCCTAGAGCAAAAGGAGAGGAGACAGAATGATGACCCTGAAGCTTATGAGTCAGCTAGGCTGGCCTATGTGATGGTGGCCAATAAGAGACCCTCAACAGAAAAGGCTATAGGTGAGAATCAACATCTCAAGTTGTCTTCTGCCTCTCATGCTGTGTCCTAGGCATTCTATAATATTGATAAAGTAAATTCATTTCTAATTCATAGACTAAAATTTTAATGTTTATGAACATGTTATACAACATATTTCTCTTTGTTACTGTCATGTAACTAAGAATGTATTCCTGGATATATTATTCTAAAATATAAAATTAAACATTCTGATTAGGAATATGTACAATATTATGTCAACAATTTAAATGAACCATGTAAAGTGCACTATTATTATGTTCTCATAATCAAATAGTGCTTCATTGATCATGTCAGCATTGTTTAACAAGACATAGATAAAAGAACAAGACCCAGAGGTATAAATACTACAAATTAAATTTTATAAAACTTATCTCAATGTTGTGCATGATGGCACTTGCCTTTAATCCCAGGACTCTGCAGACAGAGGTAAACTGATTGCTGTGAGTTTGAGGCCAGCCTGAGTCTACATAGTGAATTCCAGATTAGCCTGAGCTAGAAGGATACCCTACTTCAATAAACCAAAAAAACTTATATGAATTTATCTGCCAACATTTTAATATTTTTTCTGCTTTAATCATTCTTCCTGAAAGTCCAGTGAAACTTATACCCAATAACAATTTTAAAGTCTTAAGTGTGTGACTTACAAATAGTAAATACTGGATTTAAAATGATGCTTAGAGAAGTCTGTTGAAAAGAAAATGAACTGTGCTCCAGCTGATAAGGAGATAACAAGTAGCTTCCAAAATGAGAAAAAGTAAGCAGATATATATTGATGTTTTTGAGTAGATTTGTACATGTATATATAAGTCTATTAAAGAAATTTCACATTCTTTGAGTAGTATCCTATTGGGAAGATGTTAAGACCTAAAGGAAAAAAAAAAAAAAAACAAGAACTATTGAATCAGAATATCTGGTTTAAAAATTATAGAAAATGAATTCTTTTACTAAAAAGCCATTAATTTCCCAATGTAAAATGTACAACATAAGTATTGTAGAAAATAATGAATTGAAATGAGTGTCCATATGTACATAATATTAGCAAGCTATGGCAAATACAGGCACACTAAGCCATATGTAGAAGAGAAAAATCAAGTCAGCGTTCCAGACAGGGAAGATCTCGGGGTGAGACATAAGCTACTTCTCTGACAAATTCCAGTGGTTCTTAGTAAAATGAGAATGCCATGTCTGTCGACTCCTTTCTGTTCCAGATTCTATGTTTTATGCTGCAATTTCGAGTTTCTCATGCTATATATACTGTATGTGCCACCCCCTTGGAAGCAAAGAGTCAGGCACGGCTGCTGATGCCTTTCTCCTTCCCAATAGGGCCAATTGTACAGCTGTTCATTGAGAAAAATAGGAATTTAAGTAAACAGGAGAGGAATCTATCTCTCACTATGAAATTCACCTTTTAGGTGTAGCCCTTAAGCTGTCAAAATAATCCAGCCAATGCTTCAGGTTGCTGAGGGTGGGAAAACTTTTTTCATGTGAAACACAAAACTGGTAACTTGAGTCTGATGTCCCAGGGGTTCCAATCTTATGTCGCAAAGAAAACGTGTGAGCCATGTGCAGGGCTCTGTAGTTATTTAACAACTTCAGTTCCCCTGTCTGGATTTGGCTGCTGGATGTTTGCACAGCTTTTTCTGCATAATGTGCATCTTGAATTTCCCTAGAGGAAAGTAATGTTTACAGCACTTTCCGAATATATTGGATGATCAAGTTATGTTTTCAGAAAAATGAATTATGTTTTAGAGAAAATAGTTTGGGAAAGCTTCGACTTTTAGAAAATATTTTTTTTCTAACTTTTATTATGGAATACCAAGGAATGTGTTTGTATTTGTGCCACACAGATAGGAAGGATCTCAAAGATTTCTCTTTCTTAAATAAGTGGGAGTGCCAAAGGGTAAAGCAGATTGTGGGGGAAACAAAAAGAAATGGATAAATATATGTGCATTAACAGGAATAAGGGTACATTCACAAATTATAAAGGCCACCCTTTCAACTACTGAGGGGATAGGTGCACATGTAATATAACTTTAAACATTGAATTAGGTATTTAGAGTCTAAAATATGTGCAGAATTCATTGATTCTATAAGCATGAGAGAACACAATTTTCATTAGAAAAAAATAGAAATAACTTTCACTCATGCCATCTCCTGAAACTCCCAAAGTTTAGACAAAAATATATGTCTTTGAATAAGGGGCATAAGAGATCTGTCAAGGAGGAAGCTTTGCTTTCAAACACATGTGCTATTTGAGGTCAATTGGCAGGTTTTGTCTAGGGTTCTGATTGTAACTTGGGTAGATGGACTGCTGGTCATTTGGACTGATAGATATCGAAGAATGGGAAGCTCAAATTTAATGCAAAAACTAATTATTAACATCTGACCTCCACAAATCTGCCTATCTAGTCACCAATATTCTGTGACCTGATGACTTTATAAAATTTATACATACATAATACATTCATACATGATGAAAACCCTAGAAGGATGAACTTAGTGAAGATAAACATACTTCCTTCCAAATGAGATTTGCTTAAATTCTAAGAACTATAGTAGAAAATGCAAATTGCAGGAAGAGATACCTGACCTTTGTTCTTGCTTCCTGCAAGGTGTCTAAGCCTTTGGAGTACCATGCCTGACAGCAATGCCTTTACTCACCTGAGGCTTTTGTCTGGAACCAGGTAGTACTAAGATATTTCTTAGGAGGAGAGCTATTCACAGTAGGTGTAAGTTGCTAGAGGGGCTCTGTTACTCAATATTTGTATTCCTCTGGAGGGCTGAATCTAAGACATGTCAAGTGTTGATACACTTATTTGAAAACCCTTGACACCTAAGCTCAGGTCCCTCTCATCCACCCAGGCTGGGGTTCCTTTTTATCCAGAGTATCATAAATTTGTCAGGAAAATCAGCATTCTGTCAGTAACTCCCTTTAGAGGAGAAAATCATAAGCTCTGCATTGGACGTTTCCCAGGGTGTTAGACTAGCATCTCTTTTCTTGGCCAATGTTAATCAGTGTTCGTTCTTTTAACATTACAACCATCAGTATAACAGCTTTATGTGAGGTTATCCAGAGTGTTATCAGAACTGAAGGTGTTACTTGAACACCAGAACTCTACAATCAATGTCAAAGCTGAAGGTTATTTCTATGCTTTGGTAACTAACTTTGCACAAGGTGATTAAAAAAATCATTGCCTTGCCCACCACCAACAACCCAAAGAGGAGATGGATATGTTTGCTGACAGCAAATATACCAGTTTCCTTTCTCCATGTGTGTAGACATCCCTGGCCTGCATCATGCAGCACGTGGGAATGCGAACTCAGAAAACTGTAAGATGGTTCCCCAGAATGCAGATCTGTGTATCAAAATGTCTTTATTCTCTAACCCACATGCAAATATATTTTTCGGTAAATATCTGTGAAATTGTGACAGAACCAGTCATCATCATTAATGAAAGATGAACGTGTTTTCATAACTTCTGACTTGATGCTTGAACACTTTCCACAAAGATGCCTCCCATCTTCAGAAAAATTTATTAACTAGAAAACTATCATATGGGTGTGTAAGGGGCAGGCTTAGATATTCCATAAATGACATTACCTAGAGTCCTAATCCTCAGTGAAGAGGTCTTCAGGCAATGTCAAAAATGATAGCAGAGACCACATGTCTTCATGTGAGACAGGGACACATCTCAATCAATGCCCGCTTCACCACCTCATTGCTGAACAATGTGCACTGTCATCGGATGGGTGTTAATTTAAAGTGACAGTGCCTCTTTACTGGGTGACAACGAATGTGTTTTCTTCAGATTTAGAGAACAACATGAAAACAAATAAAAATGACAGGGCACATATTGGACTGGTTTTCATTGGTTTTCAAATTTTCCATAACTAATTCCCATTTAGAAATGTCTATGACTGCATGCTTCCCCAGTCCAAATGCTTTAGAGAGTCACATGGAAGTCCCCTCCTGCAAGTATAACACCTCTTCCTGTACAAGAAAGGCAAAATCTGAAATAACGCCTAAAGGAAGATAGAATTAGTTAAGATTTGTAGATTAATTTACTCCGGTTTTAGGTCTCTCTCCATAGAGCCATTATAACTTTTTTTCCATAACTACTAAGGGAAATTGAACAAATGACACAATGATATGAACCATGACCAACTGCATTTGAACTCTTAGTAAGAAACCTACTCAATCCATCACCATGCATTTGACAGACCTATCAACCAGAAAATGTCTATCATGTAAATATAAAGCCCTAAATACCAAGTAATATTTAAAAATAAGAATTCTGAATTAATCTTAAGCATGTTCAAGACATAAGCATATGTATAATTTGGTTTATTGAGGTATAGTCTCTCTCTAGCCCAGACTGACCTTGACCAAGAATTCACTATGTGGTCTCAGGGTTGTCTCAAACTCATGTCACTCCTCCTAACTCTGCCTTACAAATGTGTACCACCTTGCCTGGCTAAGACATGAGCATATTTTAATATCAAGTAATCAGAGTTATTTTCCCCCTCATACTTGATATCAAACACAACTCCAAACACAAGGAAAAGCAAACATAGAAAAACTGCTTTCATGTATTCAATTATTTATGATGTGGTTAAAAAAAAACAAAAACTAAGCATCCCCATAAGAAAACCAGCTTTCAGAGCTCATTCATCTCATTCTAGCAACAGTTCCTTAGTACTGTGATACTCAAAATTGAATTTTTAGAAATAATGAAAGATTCATGTGTTTTCTAATAAATCAAAAAGGACTTTATAGTCAAGAAAATAATCATTGAGTCGACTAAAACAAGTCTCAGGTCTGATTTGATCTTTTCAGTTTGTGAAACAGTTTGTCACAACCGAGGATCCAATGTAAGTCAACCTCTTTGCATGAGCAAATGAAGCTATACTATTCTTCATGTCTCTGCTAATCATGGCGGTGACAGCCATAAAACAGCATATCTAAGCATGGCCACAATAAATTCACTTCACACTTTTACCTGCTGAGTAGAAGCTCTGTTTTCACATAGACAACCAACCCATCAGTAGCCCTAATGGGATCTGACAGCCCATCTTAACTAGTGTCCTTCAGTCACAAAGGGAGAGCTGAGGCTGCGGTGGTAATTTTCCTGACAGTTTCTTTTTCTTTCAGTGGAAATGGATAACTAAAGTTCTCACTCCTGCCTTTTCAAAATTCTGTGCTTTTTAATCTGGTTTTCTCTTAGGGTATTTCTCTCAAAACAAATCAGTGTTTTAAAGCAATGTGGCAGAATGTGTTTAATGAGATGTTGAATCACAGGACAGAATTACTAATGAAGCAAATTGTGTGAGACCTCTAGATCCTAAAGTTACACAGAAAACACTTTAAAATTTAGTCGAAAAATACATTTGAGTAAATGATTCGGGATGAAAACAGTAAAGAGAATGCATATTAGCTAAATAATATGTTTGCTGAAAAGACTTTTGATACTAGGGTCATATTAAAACATTCTTTCTACATATATATATATGTATATACTATATTATATATATATATGTATGTATGTATTATGTATAAACTGATATGTATACATTAGATGAAAAGGGAAAAGATGATACCCACATATAAGAGAGGGACTAAAATCATTAAAATCCAAAAATCATGCATAATTTACTATGTCCTTTATCAATTTAATTCCTTTACAGTAGGTACTTTAACTGGGCCATTGAATTTATGGATTTCTAATTGTCCAGAAATGCCCTCCAGATCAGACAGATTACAAGGCTGGAGAGAGTATCTGAAACACACACTGGGTTTGAGCTGGTGCTCTGGTGTTCAGAGAGCAGCCTACGGGAATACAGAGAAAAGTTCACTTTAGAGTAGAGACAAGCAAATTGGCTGAAAGCAAGCTCGCCTTGTGATAAGCAGCAGAATGAGGAATTCTGGGAAGAGGAGAAAGGAGCCTCTCGCTTACACTTGACTCTCAGACTCTTGTTTCTCTATGTGGCCTGCCATCTCCATCCTGCCTCGACCCTCAACAACCACATCTTTCCTCAACAAGTCATTTCAATTTTCACTGGTCATTCTTTTCTTCTCTCTTCCTTTACCACAGTTTGGAGACAGGATGAAAGAAGAGAATAGCAAACATTTACAATTCTCCCGTGGTTACAGTGGGAAAGAAATTTTCTATACCAGTGAATCAGTAAATGCTAGAATTCAAATGATAAAAATTTGGAACATCATTTTAGAAAATCATGAAAAGAATACTTTATAGCCTGGATTTTTATCATAAATAACCATATCTCAATCATAAAACAGCAACTACATATTTCTTACTGAAATGATAGCCAGTTGACATACACTATAATTACTTTAAGAATTTTTTTTCTTTTTAATAACCATATTATTAATTTTTCACATATATAAAACAAGTGATTAGAATAATTATGTAAATTACTCCATGCAATTTATAGGTGGATTCCCCTAAAACATAAATCATAGGAGAAAGAATTTTAAAAATGGGGAGGGAGGCTGGAGCAATGCCTCAGCAGTTAAGGCTCTTGCATGCAAAGTCTAATGACTGGGTTTTATTCCCCAGTACCCACATAAAGCCATATGCACAAGATAGGGCATCATCTGAAATGCATTAGTAGCAGATGGAGGCCCTGTTGTACCCATTCTCCCTGACTGTTTCTCTTTTCTCCATCTCTCCCTATTTGTAAATAAGTGAATAAAAATGTTAAAAACAATAAAATGCTGGACAGAATTGCCATCATGTCCACTGAATTGATTTTTAAAGAAAATAAAAAATGTAGATTCCTACAAAATATGAAGTATTAAATTGTAGGGTTTGTAAGTGAGCAGAGAAAACAAAGTTGTATTCAAGAAATAAAAACACACAAGTGAAAAGAACTCACAAAACAGCAAGCATTTTTTTAAGTAAAAGGACCACGTAGAAGCAAAAATGGAATGTGCAAAAACACTAAGAACTGTTTTGAAACACTAAAAACAGAAATAAAAAAGAAAGCTTAAATAGAGGAGAATAAAGCAATGAAAGAGAACAGAATAACCAGGAAACCAAGAAAATATTCCTGATAAAAACATCACATACTGGCCAGGTGTGGTAGGCACACCTTTAATGTCAGCACTTGGGAGGCAAAGGTAGGCTGACTGAAACCACCACCTCCCCCTGCTGCTCCCAGACAACACAGTGAATTCCAGGTCAGGCTGAGCTAGAGTGAGATCCTACCTAGCAATGCAAAGCAAACAAACAAACAAAAAAACACAAAAATTTAAAAAGCCACATATTCTAAAAATGATCTTGTGGGGAAATCAGTTTACAAAATTGTTGTAGATTATGTAATTTAAAATAAAGAAAAAATTCCTAAAGGCTTTCATATAAAAGAGACAAACAATTTATAATGAAAAATGATGTGTTTATTACCCAATAATTCAAAACCAACCCACTAAAATAAGACAACAAGAAGGCCAGGAATTTTACCAAGATATAAGGATTCCCCAACATAAAAAGATTTGAGGATTCTGAGTTCATCATTTCACCAAAAAGCATATCCTTCCAATTAACTTGAGACATATATGATGACAACAACCACCTAAACTAGCTGGAATTTTCCCCATCCATAATAACAGAGAACAATAATGAGAGTTTGTATGAAAGAAAAAAAAACATAAAATCAAAGTAGCATTAATAGAAGTGGTAATTAAGCAAGTTCTTCAATTATCAAGGTAATTAAACCCCGATCTCCAATTTTCAGGTCAATGTATTTCCTATTATGTCAAAGCTCTCTCCTTATTCTAGAAAAATCAAGGTTAAACTGAAAGATATAGATACACAACAGAGTTCACAATGCCCAAAAACCTAGTAACTCTTGGACCCGGAGTCCAGAATGAGCAGGATAAAAGAAGCATGGAATGAAACTAAGCCAGTAACACAGCGCTGGTCATAGATGCCTTGATCAATTGTAGTCTATATCTCACTAACAAAAGTGGGACATTTTAAAGTGTTTTAATGGGTATTCATGCAAAGAGAAAGTGATATGCTGTAGTATGGCATTTTAGATTATGCTACATATGTTATGTTTTTAATGCATGTCTATTAAAATTAATGCACATTGTAGTCAAATCATTTACGTATACTCTATCTCATCAATGGTGAAAATGTGAATAAGATTACCTAGTCAAAGTCCCAAAAGAAAGCCTAGTGCCTGAAAACTACACATAGATGTTTATTTTTAATGTTTATTTATTGTGTGTGTGTGTGTGTGTGTGTGTGTGTGTGTGTGTGTGTGTGTGTGTGTGAACCAGAGTCTCCTGTCACTTCCGTTGAAGGCCCATTAAGCTTTATTTGTGTGGCTGGGGAAATGAACCCAGGCCAGCAGGTTTTGTAAGCAATTGCCTTTGATCACTGAACTATCTCTCCAGATGCATAAATTTATGTTTCCAATGCTGTATGTTGTCTCTCCATATCACCCTTATTGCTTTCTGTGACTCCACATAACACAGAAATGTTCAATAATTTGCAATTATTATTTTTAAGAAATGGTCTGACTGTGTAACCCAGGTTGGCTTTCCACGCTCCTGAGCCCAGGCTTGGGATTCTTCTGTATGTTACAGCTTCCTTTGAGTTGCTGCCATGAAGCACCCAATCAAAAGAAGGAAGGAGTTTATTTTGGCTTTCAGTTGTAAGCGAAAGCATTGTGATGGCAGGAAAAGGATGACGAAGCAAAGCCTGGAAAATCACCTCCTGCCACAATAGGAGGAAAACGGCAGCAAGAAAGTAAGCTGAGCTCAGGCAAGGAGGAGATTCCAGTAACCTTAAACCTGACCCCATAAACACACCTTCTCCTGCAAGGTTCCACTTCCCAAATTGCCACTGCCTGGAGATCAAGCATTCAAAACATATGAGTTTATGGGAGGCATTTGATTCAAAGCAGCACAACCTTCCTACTTCAGAGATTATAGTTATACATAACCATATCTTGCTTCAATATTTATTGAGTTGCTTTTTCTTGAGACTACCTCTCGAGAGCATGACAATGGAAAGCACTCACTGCTCACGTGGCAGTTAAATTCTACCTGTGAGTTCATGTAGATGCAGGTGTGACAGGGTGAGCCTTGTCCACATTCTGAAGTGATTCTCTAGGCTTACAATCCACGCTCTTTTTAAAGAAGTATTCTAATGGAATCAACTGAGTTTTCCTTTTGTTAAATAAGATATAAAATTATATTCAGTGCTTAAACCTGCTCCCAAAGTTCCCCCCCCAAATAAGTTAAATGGTATTATATAATGCTATAAAGTTGTTAAATAAAAATTAATTTCAAATACATATTTTTAAATTTCATGTAAAATTTCATATAAATATTCAGTCTGTTCAGTTCTAATAGTTTACAAATATTCTAAAAATCTCTTAAGTCTCTTAGAATTTGGTATTTAATATTACTTGTTTCCTTTGAATACCATATAAGAATTTATTTAATAGGCTTCTTTTTCCCAAAATTTCTGATATAGAAGGTATGTTGGGGGCTCATCATGAAATGAAGATTCTGATTCAATATGCCCCAGATTTCCCTACTCTAGCTCCCAAGTGCTCATTTTTGGATCACATATTGAGAAGAAACTCATTAAAAATAGAAAATGCAGAGGTACTGTCAATATAGAAAAAGTCAAGGTATGTATAAGAAATGATTGATTTCAGCATTCAATAAATGTGGTAAAAATATTCCAGTTTAATATAACTACACTGCTTTTGAATGAGTGAGTTGCAGTACTTACAGAGTTTAATTATTATAACATAGGGAAAAGGTAAGCATGGTAAAACAAACTGGTATATTTTCCATTCTGCCATGTTCATCCTAGCTGCAGGAATGAAAAATAAACCACTCTTTAATTATATACTTCACTTAGTTGTGCAATAAACAGTAAACCCCAACACTGAAGCCACTCCTACATTTTATCTAGGAAATAAAAGCTTGCTTATTTTGTTGGGCAAAGTTCATTAAGGTGATATATTTACAGCCCTACCTATCACACCTGTATCTATGAGAACTCACAAGGTGGACTGTAAGGGCCATGAGAACAGTGATTGTTTTCCATTGTAACACCCTTGATAAATAGTATCAACAAAAAAGACACTATGTGTTAAAGAATTTGACATGATGTCTGAAACACTTTCTGTTTCCTTAATCATGAACAATTAGTCAAAATCCAATAACACAGTAGACATTCATAAGTGAATATTAGTTTTGAATGAATAAAAGAATCATTCAATTAACAACTGGGTAACTAAATAAACAAACACATTCTCAACTAATAGAACACAGTAACACAGGATGACAACTGTTCAGAATTTGAAAAACAAAGATGCCAAATGATTTTTATTATATGAATATGCATAGCAGATAGGAATGTTCCCTGATGGATTCTTACAGATATACCATTACTTTTGATAACTATGGTTTGATAAAAAGTTCTTGAGTGAATATATTTTTACTTTTGTAAATATATATATATATATATATATATATATGTGTGTGTGTGTGTGTGTGTGTGTGTGTGTGTCTGTGTGTCTGTGTGTATTTAAACAAAGATTCCAAAGGCTAGTTTTATATTGCATAAATATAATGGCAATTTTACCCTCATATGAGCTCATTATAAAACTTTATGAATTATATTTTACAAACTTCTGAAAGCATATGTTTATGTAATCCATGCTGACCCATTCCCTTTAGGTGCCATTTGATTAAATTTAAGAAGAAACCTAGGTGGCAGACTTGGGAAGGGCTAAATTGGAATATGTATATATTCTCTCCACATGTCTATTGTAAAAAAAACAAACTCTGTCCAGACAAATTTTAAAAGAATTTTCATTGATATTGTATAAAATGGCATATTTCAGTAGTAAGCAGCTCTCAATTTTGAAGCGATTTATTCAATGTTCTAAATAAAGAACTATATCCAGAATATTCCGACTCTACATGTGAATCAAGTATATAATTATGCTTTAAATAATTTACATTCAAGAACAGTGAGAAAGTATATCCCATCTTACTGGTTTGTTAAATAAACTTATAAAATAAATATTCAGGTTCACAGCCATACAAACTAATAAAAAGACACCTGGTGAGTAAAAGCTTATCCTTTTAAAAGTAAAAGAATTTTTTTTAATATAGCAATGTGCAGTATATGAAACCTACTGAGGAATGTATTGAACTCAAGGGACAACCTCCAGTAGAGTACATATTCCTTTTAGAGTTTTTGAACGTCTGTATGAGGTAAAGCAATTTAAGAGAGAAAAAACTAGCAATGAATGTATTTTTGCAAAGGGAAGAGTATTTATAAAATGCCATTTTCCTTATAGTTTTTTTTTTTTGGTACTATGGTTCCTTGGATAAAAGAAAAACAAAAGCCAGAGAAAGACATTTTTCTGAAAAGACTTCAACTCAAATAAAACAAATTCACATTTGTTACAAGGTTAATAAATAACTGAGACGTATATTTGGTGTAATTTTCTTGAATTGTTCTTTAAAAAGTAACTCTAAACATCTGTTTGAAAGACAATAATTTGAACGAAAATAATATTTGTTTTGAAAACATTTTAATTTTCTTCTCTGACAGAGACTTTGAACAACAATGCCAAGATGACAGAAAAAGATGTTGTGGGCTGAAGAGATGGCTTAGCGGTTAAGGCGCTTGCCTGCAACGCA
>PVHP010037424.1:0-17389 GCA_004024765.1 Zapus hudsonius
GAATAGACCCATGGATAGAGCCAGCCACCCATGCACCAGCCACTAGGATCGTGCATAACCTCCCATTCATGAGTACAGGGTAGCGCAGGGGCTGGCATATTGCCAGGTACCTGTCATAGGCCATTAAGGTGTATAGGAAGCACTGAGTGCTGCCCAGGAAGTGAAAAAAATACAGTTGAGCCACACAGCCACCAAATGGGATAACCTTAGTGACAGGAGTGAAGTTTAAAAATATTCGAGGAACAATGACTGAGGAGAGCCACATGTCCAGGAACGAGAGCACACCCAGAAGAATGTACATGGGGCGGCTGTGCAGCTTGGGATCAGCCCACACAGTGAGCAGAATGAGCAGGTTTCCCAGCTGGGTGAGGATGTAAATGAGGAAGAAGACCAGAAAGAGGAGAGGTCTTAGACTGGAAGGGTGAGCCAAGCCCAGAAGAATGAATTCTGTCACCATCGAGTCCAGTGATGTGTTCCTTCTCATGTTTTTCTTTCGTCTGTCAAGATGAAGGGTGAGGTTAGACAAGAAAAACAACACAGTGAGGAGGTATTAGTAAGGAGGTATGAAAATGTTTTTTGTCTGGTAAATAGAAATATATATGTACATATATGAATTACAGGGTCTGTGCAGTTCAGGCTGTTCTTCAACTCCAGACACACACACCCTCTTGTGCATCTGGCTTTATATGGGCACTGGGAAATCAAACTCCGGTCCTTCTGTGTTGCAGGCAAACACCTTACCGGCTAAGCCATGTCTTCAGCCCGACTTTTTATATTTTAAGTGGAAAACCTTTGCTATTGATCATCTTAGTTTGTTTGTCAAGGCAATCCTCCTGAGGCTGGTTAGTTTCTAGGTGGCCTGACAGTCTCATTTGTTGGGAGACCCTTACACACAAGTGTTGGAAGCCAAATTACAGGAAAGATGATGAGTAATAATGTAAGTGTATATGATGGGTCTGTTTCCCAAAGGGGGCAGCAGAGAAATGAATTTCAGTGGCTTTGGAATATTGTAGAACAATTAATTCACAGTTTCTATCTGTTTTATTGTCTTATGAGTTAATAGTCTTAAGATGTCTCTTCCTATGAAGATTCTCTATGGCCCTTTGTGATTTAGCCCTGGAATTTTTTTGTTTTTGTTTTTTTGAGGTAAGGTCTCGCTCTAGCCCAGGCTGATCTGGAATTCACTATGTAGTCTCAGGGTGGCCTTGAACTCATGGCAATCCTCCTACCTCTGCTTCCCGAGTGCTGAGATTAAAGGTGTGCGCTACCACACCCGGCTTAGCCCTGGATTTTTTTTTCCTTTCCTTTCTTCTTTCTTTTTCTCTTATGAGGTAGGGTCTTGTTCTCTCTCAGGCTTACCTGGAATTCACTATGTAGTCTCAGGCTGGCCTCGACAATCTTCTAAAAGATTAGAGCATCTGTTATCAAAGGTGACTGAAGTAAAACTTTAAGGAGGTATTTGCTTAAATGCATATTAATTTCTTCTACTAGATTATAAGCTCCTTCAGAGCAAGGACCAAGTCTAGTTGGTTCTTTGATATGTCTATAGCAACTGCCCCAGTACTTGGCAGCAGTAAGCTAACTAGAATTATTTTTGTTGGACAATTGGCTGACTGTGTGCATAGGACCACTCCTATTAATCAAGTGGCTCACACTTCTCATGGTTTGTTCCACATAGGACTGTAAGAGAGATTAGTCAGCACTTAAAGCAATGTGAATCTATGTTCAGTGTAAACAAACCACCTAAGTAATTTATTGGTTTGGGTTGTTTGGATTATAACAGCATTGATTATTATAGGATCTGACCTTTGATTCATTTTGTTATCTATTTGCTTATCTTTTTTGGTGCTAGGGACTGAACTTAGGTCTTTGAAATGTTAGGTAAGTGCTCAATGTGTTCAGCAAATGCTCTCTCATTGAGCTATTTTTATTTCTTTGCTTGTTTATGTAACTGTGTATGTGCATATGTATGGGTGCACATGTGCCACAGTGCACATGTGGAGGGCAGAGGACAACCTTGAAGGGTCTGCACTCCTTTGCTGATGCCAGTCTAGCTGGCCTGTGAGTTTCAGAACCTCCAGACTGTATGTATTGTCATAGGTTCATTGGGATCACAGATGTGTGTGCCACTTTGTGTCCAACTGTACGCAGGTGCTGTGAAATCTAACTTGTCAGACTTTGCAAGCAAGTTGCCTATAACTCCTGAGCCATCTCCCTAACCCGCCATTTTTATTTTAACTGAGGTCTTGCTATGTTGCCCAGGCTGGCCTCAGACTCTTGGGCTGAACTAATCATCCTGGCCTGGTCATCTCTAAACTAGTTATCTGGGACTACAAGAGTGTGTTATAACATGCCCAGTTTGTTACTCCTTTCCAACAAATGAAAATTTCAAAAATTCAAAAATTAGATATATTTAAGATGTATTTAGATTTTGTTGATGAATATATATATTTTAAAGCTTTCCCTCACAATAGTGTTTTAGGAAACTTTTGGTCTCTTGAGACAAGGGCTCATTATGCAGCCCAGGTTGGCCTGTAACTTGTGATCTTCCTGCCTCCCAGGTGCTGTGATTTGAGGCATGGCCCACGGCCTGCTAAAAATAAGCTTTCCTGTGTATATTCAGGATATTCAACATGGTCTTATGAGATACATGTGGATAGCAAAATGGTTACTGTAGTACTGCACTAACATGTCTGCTACCTTACATAGTTGTTCATTTTTTTTTGTGGTGTGGCAAAAACAGCTAAATCTATTCATTAAGCTGAATTAAATTGAATAGAAAACAGTATCTTTTGCTATAATCATCAAGTTGTATAATAAATTCCTACACTTGAACTTCCTAAAGATCTGTTGCTTTGTATCCTTTGGGAAAAGGTAAAAATTAAACTATTAAGAGAATTATATAGAGACCTGAGCAATAGCAGAAATAACCAAGTGGTTGTCATGAAAAAAAATTCTTTTTTATAAACAATAGTTTCAAACACATTTTATCCTCATTATTATTGAAAAACATAGAGTATGTGTAATAATATTTAGTAATTATTAATAGTACTGAATATATTTATTTTACAGGGGTCACAGAAATATTAATTATTAAGTTTGTTCACAAAAGCAAGACTATATTAGATTTCCATTACCTTGTTTTCAGAAGAAGTGAATGCCTTAATTTCTTTTAGAATGAATGGATGGTACTATCTGTGGCTAGAAGAGAGATGACCGTATGAGAGCTGATATGTACATGTATATGATGCAAACCATTACCCACATTTGTTTAGCATAGTAAGAGGAGTATGTATTTCAAATGGCCTTCTACTTTAGGAAATGATGTGTTTCTAAGAGCTTTTGTGAAAACCTACTTTTCAAAATCAAATCATACCAAGATTATATAAAAAGGTAATATTTGGATATTAATAAACAATGAACATAAATGCTCATGATGAAAGTGTTGTTTTTCAGGGCTGGGGAGATGGCTCAGCAGTTAAAGGCACTTGATTCCAAAGTCTACTGGACCAGGGATCAATTCCCAAGCCATCCATAAAATCTGGATACAAAAAGTGCCCGCAAGTGTCTGGTTCTCCTGTAGTGGCAAGAGGCCCTGGCATGTACACACACACACACACACACACACACACACACAAATAAATAATGAATACAGAGGAAATGGGCTTCTTTCAGGTCTTCTCTCACTGTGATAGTAATCTAGGTGTACTCTGCTTTAAGAAAGCTCCTTCCTCATCCTTCCTTCTTGTTTGGCCTAGGGCATCCTGGCAGGACCTGGAGGGGGTTATGGTTGATGAGTCCGAGGGGCAGACTCCTTTTCTGAGTAGAGATAGTAGAAGATGATGGTTTTATTGTTAATTTTTCATTCTTTTCTTTGGTTTTCTTGAGGTAGGGTCTCACTCTACACCAGGCTGACCTGGAACTCTGTAGTTTCAGGTTGGCCTCAACCTCACAGAGATCCTCCTATCTCTACCTCCCAAGTGCTGAGATTAAAAACATGCACCACCACACCCAACTAAGATGGTGGTTTTGATTTGGGTTGTATACTGGGGTCTCAGAGGAATTTTGACTGGGACATTGGTAGAGGAGAATTTCTGAAAGTGAAAGCTCTGTAAAGGAGAGAGCAAATTGCAGGACTAAGTCCTTAAGATAGGACACTTAGAAAAGGAAGTGGTCTTTTCTTTTTTCTTTTTTTTTTAGACAAAAAGGGGACAACCTAGAAGAAAACATCAAAGGAAGGAGAGTGAGTGAATGTTAATTTGAATGTGACATTATTTTATAGGGCCACAGATTGATTGAAGCTGTGGTGCCTTAAGCTATGTAAACCGAGGAGTGAAACAAACTTAGATTCATCAACTAAAAATCTAAATATACATAATTATAATATATACATATAATATATATAATACATAATTATATATAATTATACATATTCTAAAATTTCTTGTTTTAAATTATATTTAGTACAGTTAATGTCAAGTTAGATAATAGCTGTATTTAAAATTGAAAGCATACAATTAAAATAAAAAGGTGGTAACATCACTGCTGCAATTAATATTTGAAAAAGCAAGTAATGAGGTTCAGTGGTTTGGCCTGGAAATTCAAGGGAGAGGCTCCAACCAGTGCAACGAGAGAGTGCCTAAGGGAGGGATGGTACCCTCCTAACAGTCAGATGGGGCACCATAGGATGGACTGTTTGCTGGGTCCCTTCTCTAGGAGGCTGATTCACTTTGAGCCTTTCCAGACAGTAAGTACCTCTTCTCACCTTGCGAAACACTAGATTAGATTATCCTAGAGATGGTTTGACATGTCTGCACTGAGCTGGATTTTGCACAGGATACCTTTGGGTGATGGCATTTTCTATTCAGAGCTGACAGGGCTTGCTTAAGGCCATGGGATGAAGTTGCTCACTTCTCTCTGCTCAGGCTTACTCAGATGATAGCCCCTTAGGTCATTAGCAGATGGGGCCAAGAGGCAGAGATGGAGAATGAGCAGTGTCCTTGCATTCTAAGTTAAAAGAAAGAGAACTTTATTTTAAAAAATTTATTTATTTATTTTTGTTTTTTGAGGTAGGGTCTTGCTCTAGCTCAGGCTTACCTGGAAATTCACTATGTAGTCTCAGGGTGGCCTTGAACCCACAGCAATCCTCCTACCTCTGCTTCCCAAATGCTGGGATTAAAGGCGTTTGCCACCATGACAAGCCCAAGAATTTTATTATTAATAATATTTTTATTTATTATTTGCAAGGAGAGGGGGCAGAGAGAGAGAGAGAGAGAGAGAGAGAGAGAGAGAGAGAGAGAGAGAGGAGAGAGAGAGAAAATAGGCATGCCAGGGCCTTTTGCTGTTACAAATGCATGTGACACTTTGTGTATCTGGCCTTATGTGAGTACTGGGGAATCAAACCTAGTCCATCAGGATTTGTAAGAAAGTGCTTTTAACCACTGGGCCATCTCTCCAGCCCCCAAAAGAACTTTTTAAAAATTTTTTTATTTATTCATTTTCAAGGAGAGAGAGAGAGAGAGAGAGAGAGAGAGAGAGAGAGAGAGAGAGAGAGAGAGAGAGAGAATGCACCAGGGCCACCACCTTGTGGGTCTGGCTTATGTGGGTCCTGGGGAATTGAACCCGGGGCCTTAGGCACTGGAAGCAAGTGCCTTAACCGCTGAGCCATCTCTCCAGCCCCCCAAAAGAACTTTTTAAACAAAAGGTACTTGAAACAAAACATCCAAGCTTTTAAGTAGATTGACAAGTGTGCATAGAAAGAAAAGGTTAAGAGGCTGGAAAGATGGCTCAGTGGTTAAGGTACTTGCCTTCAAAGCCTAACGACCCAAGTTTGATTCCCCAGTAACCATGTAAAGCCAGATGCACAAAGTGGTGCATGCATCTGGAGTTAGTTTGCAGTGTCTGGAGGCCCTGGTGTGCCCATTCTCTCTGTCTGCCTCTCTTCTCTCTCTCTGCTTGCAAATAAAATAAATAAATAAATAATTTATATACAATAAAAGGGTTAAACATCTAGTTTCTTATTGTTTACACAGTAATACTGAATCTGAAAAATTAACTGTATTGCTTCATCATCTTCTCCAAGACAGATTAAAAAAAGGAATGATAAATGTTGACATTATCATTATTATTATTATTTTGGTTTTTCGAGGTAGGGTCCACTCTAGCCCAGGCTGACCTGGAATTCACTATGTAGTCTCAGGGTGGCCTTGATCTCACAGTGATCTTTCTACCTCTGCCTCCCAAGGGCTGAGATTGAAGCGTGCGCTACAATGCCTGGCTTATAAAGTCCCAAAGGTGATGTTTCTAAATCTGGAGGAAGGCCAATTTAATCTCTTTTTTCAAGGTAGGGTCTCATGTAGCCCTCACTGACTTGGAACTTAGTCCATAGTTCCAGACTGGCCTCGAAGTCACAGCAAACCTGAGTGCTGGGATTAAAGGGGCGTGCCACCATGTCTGCCTCAATTTAATTTAAAATTAATATAATTAATGTATTAGCTCAGAGTAGAGTGTGAATTAAGGAAGAAGATGGGGGAAAGGAAATAAACATGATTTTTGACTGATTGCTAAAAATTTTAAAGCCCAAGATTTAATTTGCTCCTATTGTGAGTTGACCTAGCTTTTAAGAATATTTTTTCCTGTGCTGGAGGGATGGCTTAACGGTTAAGGCATTTGCCTGCAAAACAGAAGGACCCAAGTTCAATTCCCCAGGATCCACGTAAAGCCAGAGGCACAAGGTGGCACATGTGTTTGGAGTTTGTTTGCAGTGGCTGGAGGCCCTGGTGTGCCCAGTCTCTCTCTCTCTGTCTGCCTCTTTCTCTCTCACTCTCAAATAAATAAATAAATAAAAATTAAAAATAAAAAAGAATATTTTTCCTTAGACTCACATGGACACAGCAGTACAATCTTGGAGGAGGTTGTTCTGTTTTCCAGTGGAATGGCCCAGCAACAAGGAGAAAAGCGCTGCTCAGAGCTCCCCCTCAGTTGCAATGATGGGTTACAGAACCTCTGCTTTTAAATGCAATTAAAACCTTATATGGCATCAGGCAACGGCCTGACAAAGATCTATGAGGTCTAATCTTGTGGGTTCTTTATGCAGTTTGCTTTTTCTATGTCCTAAATGTGGTTCCATTATCAACTAGATCTCCTTTGATTCAGTTTTTAAAATGCTGTCAAGAGATTTGGAAAGATTCTTCACCTCTTGAGAGTTCTATGCTGAAATGTTTCCCTCTTGAGAACTACATCTCCTAGGTCCTCATTATTTTTTGTTGTTTTTGCTTTGACAGGAAGCAGAAACAATTTCTACGCATTTAGAAAGTGAAGTATGAAGAACAGTGATCAATTTGGATGACTAATTTCTGCCGTTCCTTTGAAGTGTGGTAAGAGTAAGACATTTATCTACATCATACTCATTAAGTAATCAGAATTGTACCTAATTTTCAATAATTGAGAGTAACTTTCTTACATTTTCATATTCCTATTCCTTTGAAAACAGAGAAGGAAAACATCCCCTAAATTCAAGTCAGTTGAGTAGAGTCAGTTACATCCATTTTTAAAAGTACTGGATGAAAGCTGAGCATGGTGGTCCACCACTCGGGAGGCAGAGGAGACTACATAGTGAATTTCAGATCAGCATGGGCTAGAGTGAGACCTTACTTGAAAAACAAAACCAAAACCAAAAGCCAAACAAACAACCTCCCCAAGACAACAACAACAACAACAACAACAACAACAACAACAACAACAAAAGTCTTGGTTGACTCCATTTTTTTTTTGTGAGTTTAGATCTTATTCTAGCCAAAATTGATCTAGAACTCACATTGTAGCCCCAGGATGGCCTTGACTTCACAATGATCCTCCCACCTCTGCCTCTTGAGTGCTGGGATTAAAGGTGTGCACCACCATGCCAGGCTCATTTTTTAATTGATATTTTTTATACACGTTTATAATGCATTGTGATAATAATGCCTTCCTGTTACTTTCTTTTGTTCCCCCCACATTCCCCTCCCACTGAACCCCTTCTTTGTCCCAACGAGTTCTTATTCTACTTTGATGTCATTTTCTCCCCTTGGGGGTGTGTGCGACCCGCTGAGTTTAATTTGGGTTGGATAAATGAATATGGTTGGAGATTATTTACTAGAGCACATGAAATTTACCAGTGACTCTACATTGGAGAATGTCTCCCCTTCCCCAGAAACCGTTAACTGTCAATAACTCCTCAGGTGGCAGGGGGCCTCCTGCCCTCCTCCACCATCCATGACTGAATGGTGATAGGCCCAGTATTGCCCTGGTCTTGTGCAGATAAAACAGTCAGGTCCTGAACGCTATGTCCATGTGAAGTCTGGAAGACTGTTCCACAGCACTCCTCCTCATTCTCTAACTTCCACTTTTTCTACCCCGTCTTCCTGAGCTGTGGAGGGGGTGATAAAGGTGTATCATAGAGTAATAATCACTCAACATAGCCAATTGCAAAAAGAAGTATCTTTGACCAATGTTGAGGATAGCACTAATGTATGAACATAAACATAAATATTTAGAGGGAAATTTGATTGGTGCAACATATCAGTTTAACCAAATAACAGTAGTAGAGAATCCTCCTGGGGCTTGTGATTTCCCGAGGCTTGTATTTTTTTAATATTTTATTTATTTATTTATTTATTTATTTATTTATTTAGAGAGAGAGAGAGAGAGAGATGGGCGCACCAGGGCCTCCAAGCCACTGCAAATGAACTACAGACACATGTGCCCTCTTATGCATCTGGCTGTATATGGGCACTGGGGAATTGAACTCTGGTCCTTCTGCATTGCAGGCAAACGCCTTAGCCGCTAAGCCATCTCTTCAGCCCTGTATTTTTTTTTTTTTTGAGGCAGGGTCTCACTCTATTCCAAGGCTGACATTGAATTGACTAAAAGTGAAAGCAGCACTAATCTATGTGCATAAACATAAATTTTGAGAGGTCAATTTGATGGTCAAAATATAGGGACAGTAGTTAGGCCTATGATCTTCTCATCCATAGACTTCTGACTAGGTTTTCAGTATCAGGCATGAATTCCCTGTGGAGAGGGCCTCAAATCCAATCAGAGAGCAGTTGGGTACTCCCATAATGTCATGTCTCTATTGCACTAGCAGGCACATCTTGCCTAGCTAGTTGGTTGTATCGCTTTTAGGGTGAGCAATTGGGTGAGACTCTTGAAGATGTTTCTTCCCTAGTAGTCTACATAACACAGCAATATGAAAGCTAGCCATCAAGGAGGAAAAATTTAGCTTAGTTTTAGCTTGATTTCTATGTCTTATCACTGATGTATATGGTGTCTTTAGCAGTAAGGTCTTACCATCTAGTTCTGGTGGGCAACTCACTAGAAAGTATCCTACCCCTGGCACTGGAGTTTTCCTGTAATAACTTTTCGCTTCTAGGAGAAGCATTAGGCACTCACGAAGGGTACTTCTGCTCAAACTATTTATTAAAATTTATTAAAATGTATTTTAAAAAATTAACAAAAGAAGTAGGATTCAATATGGCTTTTCCATGATATCCATAGTTTTGGTTATGACTCCCATGAAGTCCCATTTGTCAATTTTTGGCTTTATTTCCAGAGTAACTGGAGTCCTATTCAGAAAGTTCTTGCCCATGCCTGTATGTTGAAGTGTTTTGCCTACTTTTTCTTCTTGCAGTTTCAGAGTTTCTGGCCTAATATTAAGGTCTTTGATCCATTTGGAGTTTTTTTTTCAAGGTAGGATCTCACTGTAGCTCAGGCTGCTATGGAATTCACTATGTAGTCTCAGGGTGGCCTTGAACTCACAGTGATTCTCCTACCTGCCTTCCAAGCGTGGGGATTAAAGCTGTGTGCCACCATGCCTGGCTTGGAGTTGATTCTTGTACGTCGTTAGAGATACAGATCTAGTTTCATTTGTCTACATATAGGTATTCAGTTTCCTGGGTACCATTTGCTAAAGAGACTGCCTTTTCTCCAGGGAGTATTTTTGGCATCTTTGTCAAACATCATATGGCTACAGCTGCATGGATTTATATCTGGGTCTTTCATTCTTTTCCACTGATCTACAAGTCTGTTTTAGTGTCAGTTAGCATACTCTTTTTGTTCCCATGGCTCTGTGATCTACCTTGAAAGCAGGATTGCTTTGGCTATTTGAGTTTTTTTTGCTTCTAAATTACTGTAAAGATCTTCTCTATTTCTGTGAAAAATGGTATTGGAATTTTGCTAGGGATTGCATTTACTCTGTAATTACCTTTGGTAAAATAGCCATTTTCACAATAGTGATTCTTCCAATCCACAAGCATAAGATGTCGTAGTAGCCAGTTTCCATGTTGCTGGGATGAACATCCAGGCCAAACAGTTTTATGGGAGGAAGGGATTTATTTCAAGTTTACAGATCCAGGTGAAGAAGCTGGCTCCCAGAGAGAGAAACCCCCACTAGCCAGCAAACACCAGAAGCAGCAAACACAGAACTAGCAGCAAGCAGGACTCCACCAGAGCTCAAACCTCTCTGCATACCTTTGGGCTGGAATTCAGATCCATCCTCAGTTGACGCCTTAGGGCTGGACTCTAGGAACCACCCCCCAGTGATACCTCCTTCAGCCAGGAGATTGGAGATCCAAGTTATAAGCTTTAATAAAACACTTGAGTCTATGGGGGACATGTACTCAAACTACCATAGTTGTCTTTCCAGTTTCTAATGTCTTCTTCAGTTCCAGTTCCTAATGTTTCTTTTTTGAGTGTTTTGAAATTCTCTTTGTAGGGGCCTTTCAGTTCCTTGGTTAGGTTTATTCCCAAGTATTTTATTTTATTTTTTGAGACACTTGAGAATGGAATTGTCTCTCTTATTTCATCATTAGTATATTTGTTATTGATATATAGGAAGGCTACTGGTTTCTCTGTATTAACTTGTATCCTTAGAGAAACTAACCAAAAGAAAGATGACTCAGTGGATAAAGTTCTCACTATTTAAGCCCAAATACTTCAACCCAATCCTCAGACCTCACTTAAAGAGTAGAGCCTTTCTAGAGGCAGGCTTTGGGATGTTATTGCCAGATCCCCATTGCCAGAGTCAGTTTGCTCTTGCTTCCATCTGCTGTGGCCAGGAGTGATGTTTAGCCTCTGCTCATGCCATGCTTTCCCCTGCCTTCATGAAGCTTCCCTTTGAGACTATGAGCCGAAATAAACCCTTTCTTCCCATCAGCTGCTTTGGTCAGATATTTTGTCTCAGCAACATAGAAACTACAACAGCAGGTTTCTCTAATCTCAGCCCAATGGCTGTGAGATGAGGAATGGAGGCAAGAGAAATTCCAGATAATTGATGTGCTTTATGTCTTAATATGTAATATTTTAGAGAAAGTTTCCATAGGCTTCTGAAAAGAATGTGAATTCTGCAGCAACATTTGGATGGAATACTCTATAGATGTCTGTTAGGTCCATTTGATGTTATTTAATCTATCTATCTATCTATCTATCTATCTATCTATCTATCTATCTATCTATCTACCTATCTTATGGCTGGGATAATCAGTCAATTGATGAGAGTGTGGTATTAAAGTCACTCATTACTATTGTACTTGGAATAATCTGTGACATCTACTAGTGTTTGTATTATGACATTGGATACACTCCTTTTTAGTGCATATGTTTAGAACTGTTGTATTATTCCCTTAGTTTAAGTTGATCTTCTTCAGCAGTTACTTTTCACTGTTGGGACAAAACACTGGACCAGAGCAGATTATATAAGGAGAAAATTTATTTCCAGTTTATAGTTTTGAGTGAAAATTCATCATCGCAGGAAGAGCATGAGCAGACAGCTGGGCTTCCTATATTTTCACACCAGCAGGAAGGAATCAGCAAAAATGAGCACCCAGTGGGGCTGAACCAATAGACCTCAAAATCCACCTCCCGTGACATACCTCTTTGAGCAAGGGTCCATCTCCTAAAGGCTTCACCAGCTGTGGATTAAGTATAAGACTCATTACAAACACATGGGGCTATGAAGGACATTTTACACCCAAACAACCACATTCTGCCCCTGATCCCCATAGACTGATGGCCATTTCATGATGCAGAATGTATTCAGTCTACCTACCTGGATAGCAACCATATCCTAAACATTAGACCACCAGTGAAGGTTCAGTCCAACTTGAAAGCCTCCAGTTTTTACCAGTCCCAACATTGTTCAAAAGTTCAAAGTTTAATCTGAGAATCAGGATGGTGTTTTATTGTAAGCCATATAAAATCAGAACACAAGTTACATACTTCCAACACATAACAAATAGTACAGAGTATATATTTTTCAAAAATGTAGGAATTGGGATCTAGTAAGGAAAGACTGGGCAAATGAAAGATAAAAGATATCAGGGCAAATACCAAATTTTGCAGTTCTATGTTGGGCTTGCTTCCTGGGCAGAATCCACCTGAGCTGGCAGCTTTTCTTGGCAGCCATCACATAGTCCTGGAATCCCCAAAGTCCTGGGGTCTGCACTTCAACCATGGTTCTTCTTCATAGCTCCATGCCATAGCATGACTCCATGCAGGGACGTCAAGCCTGCCTCACTTCTCCTAGTGGACATCTCCAGATGGTGTGCACTGCATAACTTTCTATTACTTTAATTTTAATGCTTCCAAAACCAGCATCAGGTGGTATGCTGTCAGGGCAGATGAAGCCTGACATTGAGCAGGGGACTCCTTTAGGCCCCTTCCTTTAAAAAGAATCAACATTTCTCCTATTGAATGCAGAGCAGCTGGCTGATCCTCTGTGGTGGTAATCTTTTTTTTATAAGTATTTTATTTATTCATTTTCAAGCAGAGAGAGAGAGAGAGAGAGAGAGAGAGAGAGAGAGCACAAGGGCTACCACCTTGTGGGTCTGGCATATGTGGGTACTGGGGAATTGAACCTAGGGTATCACTGCCCAGCCGCCTGTGGAGGACAGTGATCATATAAATACACACACACACACACACCACTTGTGGGTTGATGAAGGTGTGCTTTTTATTGCGGGGAATGAGGCAGGATATATAGAGCTTCCTGGCCAATCAGGGGGCTAATGGTAAGAACCTGTGTATAACTGCCAGTTGAGATCACCACCTGAAACTCATTAAGCTAAGCCCCTCGTGGCAAGCTGTCAGGTGCCATCCTGAGATTAAGCCAGGGTGTGCCTCCAAAGGCCCCCAAAGGCTTTTGCCCCTGACACTAGGGCTTTAGGCACTAGAAGCAAGTGCCTTAACTGCTGAGCCATCTCTCCAGCTAATCTTTTAAACAATTGTAACTGAAGAGGCTGCATTTTCTGGTACCTGAAACTTTCATTTCTTTCTGTGCCAAACTTAACATCTTTTATATCTGTTTGCTTTGCATTTTCCTCCACCAAACACACTAGTCCACTACTTTTGAATTCAACTTTGTTCAAGTTCTCAGGACATGGGCAGCACACAGCAAGTTTTTTTTTTTTAACCAGAAAATCGCATAACTGTCCTTTAGCCCATTTCCCAAGAAAGTCCTTCCTTTTCCCTCTGAAATCTCATAAGCTGAGCCTCCATAGTTTACACCTCTCTGTATTTTGTTCTTTAAAACTCTCACCAGAATGGTTCATTAAGCTCTGCTTACTTGTATCATCATAAAGATTCTCTAGTCCAAAGTGCCAAATCCTTCTATATTCTTCCTGCAAACCAGTTCCAAAAGACTATAAGCCATGCTTGCTTCAGCAGTACATATACTAAAATTGGAACAATGCAGATGATAGAGCATAACCTCTGCACAAAGATGGCATGAAAAATAATATAAATCACATGGTCAGGTTAACTGCAACAATAACCCCACTCCTGGTACCCAATTTTCTGTAGCAGCTACCTTCTCATATCTGGGACAAAACCTACCAGAAGCATCTAATTGAGGGAAAGGGTTTATTTCTGGCTTACAGTTTCAAGGGACACTTCATTGTGGTAGGGAAAACAAAGCTAGAGCAGATAATCTGGGGCATCACATCTTTTGTCATCAATAGAAAGGAAGCAGTAAGAATGAGCCCTGATACCCAGTGGGGCTGCACTAATAAACCTCAAGTACCACTCTCAGTGACACACCTCCTCCAGCAAGGTTCTACCTTCCAAAGGCTCTACCAGTAGGGGACTGAGTATGAGGCTTAATCACAAACACATAAGCCTATGGGGCTTCTTGGCACTAAAACTACTATAACATATGTGCTTAACAATTGAACTCAGGGTGTGCCAGACCCTTTCAGAACCTCATGGTCATATAACATACAGTCTTACCTGCTTAGCCATCTCCCTGAACCCCTATTTTCTTTCTTCCTTCTTAATTTTTGTTTGTGTATGTATATGTTGTATGATGTATGTATGCCCACAGATGTGTATATGCATGTGAAGGCCAGAGAATACTGGTGTCCTACTATATCACAGATCCATGTATTTCCTTGAGATGGAATCTCTTCTTGAACCTGGAACTGCTGTGTTCAGTCAGACTCCCTTACTAGTGAGCCCCAGTGATTCTCTGGTTTCTGCTCCCCACAGGACTGGGTTCACAGTTGTGCATGGCTGCACCCAGCTGTTTATGTGGGTGTTGGAGAATCAAACTCAGGGTGAATCAAGCCTATTCAGACCCTCATGCTTACATGGCATGCTCTTTTGCCCACAGAGACATCTCCCTAGTACCTGTTTCTTCTTTTCTTTTTCTTCTTCTTTTCTTGTTCCTTCTTCTCTTGCTTCTCGTCCTTCTCCTCTTCTTCCTCCTCCTCTTCTTCTTCCTCTCCTTCCTCTTCCCTCTCTCCCTCCCCCTCCTCCTCCCCCTCCTCCTCTTCCTTCTCTTTTTTGACAGAGTATAATATATTCAAGGGCTGGCTTTAAACTCCCTATGTACCTAAGAATGACTTTCAACCGATCCTCCTGCTTCCACCTCTGGAGGCTGGGATTATAGGCATGCAATCCCGTGCTTAGCTCATGTTGTGCTGGAAATCAAATTCAGAACCTTATGCACACACACATGTATGCATGCACCAGGGCCTCTTGCCACTGAAAACAAATAGCAGACACTTGTGCCACTTTTTGGTTTTGGCTAATGAGGGTGGTATAGAAATTGAACCCTAGACAGGCAGACTTTGAAAGCATACACCTTTAATTGCTGTGCCATCTTCTAAGCACACTACTAGTTTTATTTATATAATGCCGGCTGTAAAGTGAGACACTGTAAAGGACTAGATGATTTTTGATTTTGATATTGATTCTGAATTTCTGTATTTTTGTTAGGGAAAGTAACGTGGGAGGGTATGCAAATATCAATGACATGTAGTTCCACAAGAGGGCAGTATCACATTTGTTAGTGCCAGGTGCTAGCATCGACAATGTTCTGTAAGAAAATAATGGTTTCAAAAGGTTCACAAGGGATAAAAATTGATGTCAATCTTTTTTTATATATATTTTATTTATTCATTTTCAAGCAGACAGATACGGATACAGAGAGAGAGAGAGAGAGAGAGAGAGAGAGAGAGAGAGAGAGAGAGAGAGAGAGAGAGAGAGAGAATGAACCAGGGCCACCACCTTGTGGGTCTGGCTTATGTGGGTCCTGGGGAACCCGGGGCCTTAGGCACTGGAGGCAAGAGCCTTAACCGCTGAGCCATCTCTCCAGCCCAATCTTTTTTTTTTGCATCTAGTATATTTATTTTCAGTTTAATCCAAGTTGCATGACAGGAAGCTGTGCAAGCTCTAGGTTTAGTGAGAGACCCTGCTTGGTCTCAAGAAAATAAGACAGAAGAGCAGTAGAGCACACTGAAGATCCTCTGACTTCTGCACATGTGCATGCCCTGTATCCCTGCATCCCTGCATGCACATGTGCATACAATGTACATACACCATTCTATGCACTCCCCACATACAACACCCCCCCATTAAGTTTCCCCAGACTGACCTGGAATTCACTATGTAGTATCAGGTGGCCTTGAACTCACTGCAATCCTCCTACCTCTGCTTCCCAAGTGCTGAGTTTCAAGGCGTGAACCAACATGCCTGACTAAATTTCCCATTTTTTATGAGATTAAAAAAACATGGAAAAAAATACAAATAATGTTATTTGGACAAATTAAGTAGGATGATGAATCAGACAGCACCTGTCTACACATTAGCTATACATTTTTGTACATCTGCGGTTGCACAGTTCAAGTAACTGCATCCAGTATGCACAAGGAGTTTAATATGTGCTCACAAGAACCAGGGATATCCTGAAGTTAGCAGAGACCCAGCGGTAGTCTTACCATTCTAGACTAGCGTTCCCTGAGGGAAAGTGATCAGACTGATGAAAAAGATCCTCAAAGATTCAAGATCCCCCTCAGACAGCAGGTGCGAGGGAAGGGCAAAGGGCACATTGACATGTAAGGGTGAGATTGGGGGGCTGGAGAGATGGGGGATAAAAGGAGGAAAGGAATCGACTAAAACAGATTGTGGTTTGAAAATACCATATTGATACCTAAAACTCTGAATGCTAACAAAGAAAGTAAAGAACTCAGCTCATTGCGATTTCAGTACATAGCCTTGCCCTTTCATTTTAACATAGTGCGTGAATCTCAAGCACAGTGTTTGTTTTCCAACATCTATTAACATTGATATAAACAAATCTTTTTTTTTTTTTTGGTTTTTCGAGGTAGGGTCTCTCTCTAGTCCAGGCTGACCTGGAATTCACTATGTAGTCTCAGGGTGGCCTTGAACTCACAGCAATCCTCCTACCTCTGCCTCCCGAGTGCTGGGATTAAAGGCGTGCACCACCACGCCCGGCCCATAAACAAATTTTAAAATATCAGCTTTATTGATGTTAATTCACATATCATACAATATACTCTTTTCAACTGTGTAACTCGGGTTTTTTAAGAATACAAACTTCTGCATTGATCATTAGATAATCCCTGAACATTTCTGTCACTCCAAAAAGGAATTCATCACCAGCAATCATTCCCCACTCTTTGCTTCACTCTCCTCCTCTCCCAGCAACCATTAATCTACATTCCATGGGCTCCAATTTGTTTAATCTAAACAATTCACATCAATGGAATCACATGATATAGGACCACTCTGTTCTTTATACACAGTTCCATTGTGCAATCATTACCAGAGTCACTTGGGTTTTACTAGTCAGTAGGAGAGGTTCTTAGGAAGATATTCCTGTGAGGAGCCCACAGCTGCTCCTGTGGGAGCCCAAAGCTCCCCCTCCAGAAAGGAGCTCCTCCCCCTCTGCTCCTCTGGGTCTGCATCCAGACTGAACCTCCCTCCCTCCCTCCCTCACCACGGGGAAGGTGTGCCTTCTGCAGCTGCCAGTGGCTCAGGAACTGGGCACTCAGAGCCAGGCAGCTGGCGTCCTGCTGCAGATGTGGGAATTCGTCCTTCTTTGTCTTTCCCT
>PVHP010037425.1:0-17350 GCA_004024765.1 Zapus hudsonius
AGTCCAGGGTCACACAGCAGACAGGAATGTGGAAGGAATGAACAACTCAAGCCTAGCTCAAGGGCTGGGAAGATGGCTCAGTGGTTGGGGCATATGCTTGCAGAGCCTGCTGGCCTGGGTTCAATTCCCCAGTACCCACATAAAACCAAATGCATTAAGTAGTGCATGCACCTGGAGTTCGTTTGCAGTGGCTGGAGGCCCTGACGTGCCCATTCTCACTCTGCTCAAAAGGAAAAAGGGTATTCTAACCCATTCCAATCTGGCATAGGGCTCAGAGATAGGCAAGGATTGATCTCAGGTCACATGGCTCCTAGGTACACTATACCATCCATGTCTCCTGAAGATGCTTCCTCAGACAGGCCTGGCTGGCTGGGCTCTCTGAGCAGCATACTACTGGGCAAGAGTGTGAACCTATGTGTTAGATGAAAACCAAGGATCAGAAAGTCAGGGTCTGAGCCGGGCGTGGTGGTGCATGCCTTTATTCCCAGCACTCTCTCGGGAGGCTGAGGTAGAGGATCCTGAGAGTTCAAGGCCAGCCTGAAGCGAGAGTGAGACCCTACCTGGGGAGAGGGGGAGAGGTTTGGGTCTGGCTAACCTGGCAGAGCATCAAACCTGTACCCCTGGCTGGCAACAGAGTAGGCACGGGCCTGAGGCCAGGGCAGAGCAGCAACACTGACCACTGGCCCTCCCTTGTCACACAGGCAAAGGTCTGGTCCTGTCCGCTGTGCTGGGCATCACCTTCGGCGCCTTCCTCATTGGCGCTCTTCTCACTGCTGCACTCTGGTACATCTACTCGCACACACGTGAGTACCCCAGGCCTCCATGCCCCCTGGGAGTGCCCGGTGAAGCCTCTGAGGGAGTGGGGAGCCCTGGCCGGGGCCCTGACCTCCACCCCTGCCCACGCCCCCAGGTTCCCCCAGCAAGCGGGAGCCCGTGGTGGCGGTGGCTGCCCCGGGCTCCTCTGAGAGCAGCAGCACCAACCACAGCATCGGGAGCACCCAGAGCACCCCCTGCTCCACCAGCAGCATGGCATAGTGCCCAGCCCAGAGCCCTGGGGGCCCTCCAGCCAGCCCTCGCCCCGCAGGAGAGACTGAGAGGCCACCAGCTGGAAACCTCTGGCCATGAACTCACCCCAGAAGCCCAGTACATCCACTTGACTGAGGACAGAACACGTCCTCTGCACCTGCCCCTCCCACCTCCCTCACAGAGGCCTGCTGCCAGCGAGGGCACTGGCTTGGAACACCTAGGTGTAGCCTCACCCCACTTCATAGAATCCTCTAACCCAGAGGTTCTTGGACATGGCTGCCCAGGACCACAGAGAGAGATGCCACTGCCCTGTATGTCCACACTGCTGTAGAAACCTGTGCTGGTGAACTGTGCCAGGCAGGTGAGAACTCCAGACCCAACCAGGGTACAGCACCCTCCACGGAACAGAAGGTCAAGCTCAGAGCCCCTGAATCTGATTCCTGTGGCCTCCACACCCGGACTCACACAACTTTGGTGGGAGAAATGGAAGCTGAGGGGTGTCTGACTTGGAAGCTCAGAGGATGGCTAGGACAGTAGGGTTGGGGACCCCAACTCCTTTTAGAACTGTCACAAAAACCTCCTCCCAGCCCATCCTTCTGGCAGACAACGGGGGGGGGGGGCGTCAGGCTGTTTCCATGGGTTCACCTGTGTATACTCACCACCAATAAACCAGACACAAGACCTGGGCTAGACAAAGGGGAGCGGCTTCTGTGGAAGGGGCCAGCTCCTTCACAGAACAGGGTGGGCTGGGAGCAGGTGGCCAGGACAGCATGTTTGAATTAAACCTTTACTGCTCACTTATTTGGTCCACCCAAGACTGAGGCTGGAAAAACCAAACGCTGGCCAGCTCTGTCTACACTCACTCTGGGGTTTGGAACACAGGCTTCCAAGAGTTCTGGGTTCTGATCCTGCATCTGCTTCTTATCTGCGGGCGGCTCCTGTGGCTTCTTGAAGCCTGCCACTGCATCCTCATCTGTCACACGGGTACAGTGCTCACTCACAGGTCTGCTAAGCAGTGCCTGATGTGTGGCCTGCAGATATCAGTCTTCTAGTATCCCAGGCTACCTGAGGCCCGAGGAAGAGAAAGACTTGCCCCATGCCACATGGCAGGGCTCTGGCTATACACTCCAGCTCCAGCCCCCAACTGTTGAAGATTTTATCATTTCTTAAAAAAAAATTAAAAAGCTTTAATCACTCCAGCCACCTTCTGTCCATACAGAGTGTCCCAGACAGGGGTCCTCTTCTTTCTCAGAAGGCACCGGGATGAGGCAGTCCCTGGCCCAGACTGGGCCTGAACCAGGAGGGTGGGTGAGGAGATGGGTTGGACCACAAGATATAATGGTCAGGAGCCTGGACGTCCCCTGCTGTCTTAGGCAGAGGAAGGAGAGAACAAAGTGCAGAGCTTCTCCCGGTCTTCTACTCCTCCACCTAGAGCCCAGGACCCTGGGCCAGAATCCAGAAAGCAGAAATCCAAAGGCACCTGGTGTAAGTTCATGGTGAGAAGCCAGGGCAGGTGTGGGGGCTTCCACTTCAACCTCACCACCTTGCCTACTGAGACATAGAGGGCTCAAGCAGCTTCAGGACGCCACCCACCAGGTGCAGGCTGCCTGTGACCAGCACGTGGGTGACAGCAGCCTCACGAAGAATGCTGGCACCGCTGCTGGCCACGGGGTGGCTGAGGAGAGCCTTTGAGGGGCTGGGGGGCTGAAAGACGGGGTCCCGGCCCTGGCTGATCCACTGCAAGGCATGGGAGATGCAACTGAAGACGAGGGAGCCAGGGCTGCCGGGGTGGGCTCCCAGCAGCAAGGAGGCTGGCATGTCATGCTCTGGGCTGGCCTGCTCGGCATCTAGAAAATTCCAGTGCTGTTGGTGCTGGAGGCAGCGGCGAAGCACCTGGTCCAGGGTCACCGTGAAGTTCTGCTGATCTGCAGGGTGCAGGCACAGGCATGCACGGAGGGGACAGGACGAGGGGCCAGCAACAGCCCAATGAGCACCTGCTATCACCTAGCCCTTTCTATGCATCCCCTCAGACTCTGCCACTGGTCCCCACTTTGAGGAAACTGAGGTGCCGACAAGTCCAACAACTTGCCAGAAGTCACGGGAAACAGGGCTAGGCAGTCTAGCTCCCCTCATCCTCATCTGTGAAAAAAGGTGTCTAGCTGAGGTCCCTCACCAGGTGGGCATAAGTATTTCCAGGGAAGCCAATTAAAAATAAATTCCAAAGCCGGGCATGGTGGCGCACGCCTTTAATCCCAGCACTCGGGAGGCAGAGGCAGGAGGATTGCCATGAGTTCAAGGCCACCCTGAGACTACATAGTGAATTCCTGGTCAGCCTGGGCTAGAGCAAGACCCTACCTCGAAAAACCAAAAAAATAAAAAAATAAAAAATAAATAAATAAATTCCACACCTTTAACCCCAGCACTAAGGAGGCAGAGGTAGGAGAATCACTATGAGTTTGAGGCCAGCCTGGGCCTACAGAGTGAGATCCAGATCAGCTTGTCTAGAGTGAGACCCTATCTCAAAAAAAAAATAATAAATAAATAAGATTCCAAGTGCTAGAGAGACAGATCAATGGTTAAAGGCATTTGTTTGCAAAAGCCTGCTGACCCAAGTTCAAATCCCCAGTGCCCATGGTAAAGCTCAGATGCACAAAGTGGCACATACATCTGGAGTGCATTTGCAGTGGCAGAAGGCCCTGGCACGCCCATTCTCACTCTCTCACCTCAAAAATAAAATATTTTAAAAGAAAAAGAATAAAAAAATTAAAATACATTTCCGAGCTCCACCCTTGTCTGATGTGGACCCGGGAGATCTGTATTTTTCCTATTTTTTCATACTTTCTTAACGCAACGTATAGTAGACAACACATTTTACACTGCAATCCAGTGCTCACATATATGCCTGGCACCAACTCTTCACCCTTCCTTCAGCAATGCACACTGGTGCCTCCTCTTCTACTCCAGTTCATTTTCAGTAACAAATGCTGTTCAAGACCCAGTAAGCTGACAGCTGACGTCAGCAGCCATGAGTATACTGTAACATGCATTTTGAAAAATGCTCTCCTTGGTCATTTTTTTTTTTACAGGATTACAGTTTCATGACACAAAATTCAAAGTGTACCTAAGGGTGTTTATACAATTAACTCTACCTCCTACCCCAGACCTGCAGTTTGAAAGTCCTCCCTTCCCTCAGAGCAGCAGTCCACCTCAGGGTCTTCAGCCCCAGCTCACCCCAGGCACCATACCTGTCTTCTCTCACCTGCATTATCTGTGGGTGACACTTCGGTCAGGTTGGGGCAGAAGACAGCGTAGTCAAAGTGGCAGGGCTAGGAAGTGGGATGACGGGGGCTTGGTATGAGATGCTTGGAGGCATTGCCCCCCCACCCTGTGGATGTCCAAACAGCATCCCAAGCCCTCATCTCTAAAGGCACTGCCCTTCAGCCCTGCAGGTGGTACTTTCTTAAGGTCACTCAGCTAGGAAGCAGGCCTGGATCCAGGCTGGGGAAAGAGCTGAGGTAGTCTCTGTGAAATGGGACACGATCCCTAGGACCAGCCCTGACAGCCTAGACAGAGAAGTCTCAGTTTCCCCAAGGAGAGAGGGATCTCTATGTGTCGTGGAACCTTACGACTCCTTAAATCACACTTGAGAAACATACACCCACTGGAGAGGCAAGCTGAGGCAGAACAATGCTGTCTCTTGTCCAGGCCATATGCCAATGGCTAAAAGGGCAGCTAAATGAGTCTAGAACCTGTCCCTTCAGCCACCATGCAGCCCTCCTTTCAACCACAAGAGAACAAGGGCCATGTGCCTTTACATTTCATCTTTAGCACCATCCAGGGGACCGAGAATGGCACCATTTTACAGTAGAGGAAATCCAGGCCATTGGGGTCATCAGGGAGAGCTGCCAGGCTGCCTGCCACCCACCCACACATCAATTTGGTCCCTCACCTGCAGCAGCTTCAGCAGGGCCGCTGGGTCCCTGTCCCCAGTGGAGTTGAAGAGCAAGACGCGTACCTCGAGCCCACTGCACCAGGGAGGAAGGGTCAGAGCACCTCCTGCCCTCCATCCCACCCCAAACCCAACCCTTTCCCTGCTACTCCCATTCCAGGCTACAAGCTTGACCTGAGGCCCGCCTCCCTACCCCCCAACCTGTGCTCACCTGCTGGGCTTTTCTCTGCGCTGCAGTGCCTGGCAGAACCAGCGCACACAGGCCTGCATGCTGCTGGTGGTGTGGGCACCATCCAGGTACCAAACAAGAGAGCCACGTCGCAGCACCTGTGTCCGACCAGGCCACTCCGTGTCACGAAGCCCTGGCGAAAGTGAACAAGACAAGTACTTTGGGATCCTTTCCCACCCGTCTCTACATGTGCTCTCGGGACTCTGAGGAGCCTGTCAGCTCATGAGCTTCTCAGCGGTGCCAGTCTGTAGGTTCAGGGCTTGGGATGCCTCATCTGGTGGAGTCTTCCAGGCAACCCTGAGAAGGGTGCTATCATACGAAATTCCCACTTGACGGTCACAGAGCTCTGAACTAACAAAGCCAGTGAGTGCTAGGGCAGGAATGTGACCTGAGCTCTGGCAGAGTGGGCCTGGCACACACTGAAACCATACGCTGAAGGAATCTAACAGCATGAGTGCTGTTATGGGCTGAGAGCTTTCTGGGGATAAGAAGCTAAGACAGCTGTGGTGGGGCACATCTATAATCCCAGCACTCAGGGGGCTGAGGCAGGAGGATCACTGTGAGTTTGAGGCTGGCCTGGGCTACATAGTTCCGAGTTAGCCTGGGTTAGAGTGAAACTTCATCTCAAAAACAAAACAAAAAAACAACATGGGTAAGTGGCTCATACCTATAATCCCAGCTCAGGAGGCTGAGGTAGGAGGACTCTAGGCTAGTGAGAACTTGCCTCAAAAAAAAGGGGGAGGGAGGGTTGGAGAGATGGTTTAGTGGTTAAAGTGCTTGCCTGCAAATCCTAATGACCTGATTTCAGTTCCTCAGTACCCACGTAAAGCCAGATGCACAAAGTAGCACATGAATCTAGAGTTCGTTTGCAGGGGCTGGAGGCCCTGGCGCACCCATTCATTCTCTCTCTCTCTCTCTCTCTCTCTCTCTCTCTCTCTCTCTCTCTCTCTGCTTGCAATAAATAAATTTTAAAAAAAGAATGCTGGGTGTGGGGGCGCACACCTTTAATCCCAAAACTCAGGAGGCAGAGGCAGGAAGATCATTGTAAGTTTGAGGCCACCCTGAGACTACATAGTGAATTCCAGGTCAGCCTGGGCTAGAGCGAGACCCTATCTTTAAAAGCCCCCTCTGCTCCCCCCAAAAAAACAAGAAGCAAAGACAGCAGGATAACCTCAGGGACCTCATGGTCCGGCTCACTCGTCAGGACCTTGTCCCACATCCTCTAGGCTCTGAGCTCAGCACCTTAGTGACATTGCCACCTGGAATCATCACAACAGTCTTTGACCATGTGTCCTATTATCATCTCCTTTGACAGATAGGGAAACTGAGGTTCCAGAAGACTTATGAACTCAAAGTCAGGGAGGAATACGGACCCTTGTCCTGCTCCCACTTCCCAAATAGGAAACCAAATTCTACATCTGAAGGGGCACAAAGACATGCAGTTAGCTGGGCATGGTGGTGCACGCCTTTAATCCCAGCACTCGAGAGGCAGAGGTAGGAGGATCACCATGAGTTCGAGGCCACCCTGAGACTACATAGTGAATTCCAGGTCAGCCTGGGCTAGAGTGAGACCCTACCTCAAAAAACAAAAACAAAACCAAAAAAAGGCATGCAGTTGTCCTGGTTGGGCAGAAGCTCTGACTCACCATGTCGCATGAGGGATGTGGGCTGGAACACAGGTGCCAGGGGCAGCTGCCATGGAACACTCGGCCTGGACACCTTCAGCTCCTGGATGTCTGTGTGATGTGGAGTGTGTGAGGCCCAGAGTGCTTGGAGCCCCACACATGACACACCCACCTGCTCACACTGTTCACTCACCCTGGTGGCCCTGCTGCTGTAGCCAGCAGTGGGCCAGCTGCAAGGCCAAGGTTGCATTGGACCTCTGGTGTTCTCCCTCTAGGCCCAGGGTCAGTGGTGGCCCGCCCTCCTCCAGGGCTTCCAGGGGTGGGCAAAGGTAGAGAGGACACTATGTGGAAAGGGGTAGCAGCTGGTCAACAGAGCCACCACTGTGGCTAATCTCTAATCACACCCTACCCACCGAAACCCACCAAGACTTGCTCTCAGAACCAGATGTGTTCTGGGGCACGAGCACCTGGTCCAGCCCCCTCACTGCACAAATGGGCAAGCGGAAACCCAACTGCAGAGAAACACCTCCCAGTTAGGACAGGCACCCCCAAACTTGCCACCAAACTGTCCATTAACTCACTGAGATCTGATGGGCTCTATCTCTCAGCACAGCCAGGGGACCTTCTGGCTGGAGTACCGTGAAAGCAGGGACACCACGCTGTAGGCAGGTCAGGGAGAGTGAGAGGCTGTGGGCATCGTCCACCCACCCCTCAATGGCCCCTACACACCAGGATGGTCTGGCTTCAACAGAGGCCACAGAGAGGCTCCAGTCACACAGAGGGTAGAGGTAAGAACGGATGCCGACAATGATTAGGACCTGACCCTGAGTCAGAACCCTGCCCCACTTCTCTGTGTCTGAAGGGCCAGGCCCTGGCCCCCATGTTCCTCCCTTCTCCCAGCCTGTCTGTTCACCTTAAAGATGCCCCCTTTCTGCCATGCAATCTTCTCCATTGTGTCCCCCAGCAGGCTGGTGTGGTCAATGCCAAGGGCAGACACTCCACACACCACAGGCTTCCTGTATGAGATTTAAAAAGTTGTGACACCGTAGCTCCAGCCACAAGGCAGCAGGTGAAGCCTGGGTCCCCAAGCAGCTGCCTCACCTGATGATGTTGGTGCAGTCATAAGCCCCGCCGATGCCCACTTCCACCACTGCCAGGTCCACCTGCAGAAAATCAGATGGCATGGCAGGGGAAAGAGGACCAGATGACACCTGGAAGCGGGGAGCCCCCTCTGCTGAGCACCTGGTCCCTAAGGCCTCAGACACAGGGATGTGGGGAGGTCACGAACCTTCTCTTGGAGGAAGACGTGGAAGGCCATGAGTGTGAGGAAGCGGAAGTAGGCAGGCATGGAGACATGGCTGTCATCCTGCACATAGGAACACATCAGGGCCCACAGCCCTCACAGCCCCCATAGCCCTTAAAGCCTCTGCTCTGAGGACAGGCAGCACCCCTTGCCCCACCTGCCCACCAGCCCTCTGGTGTGGGCACCTTGGTCTCCTCCAGCCTGTGGTAAAGGCGCCAGAAGTGCTTGGTGAAGAGCTCGGGGCTGATGGGCTGCCCATTGAGACGGATCCGCTCACGCACCTGCACCAGGTGAGGAGAGCTGCCGGGAGATCTGGGGTCATCGGAACTCCCTTCCTGAGCCCCAGGGCCTTCCCTGTCCACCAAACTTCTTTGGGAAACCCACTGCTGATGGTCACTGCCCCTGCTGAAAACCATCCCGAGGCTCTGGGATGCCCTCCTGTGTCTCACTTCTGCCATGCCCCTACCCCAGCACCCTGTAGTCTCTCCAGCCTCCCACCTTCTCTTCTCATCTCCAGACCTCTGAGCCACCCTTCCCCTCACTGATGGCTCATCTGCTCATGGTACCACTCTCTGGAAAAGAGGGGACAGATGATCCCAGGATGGCCTAGCATGCTCCCCCTGCTTCCCTGTCACACAGTGATCAGTCACTCTGCTAATATCTGCCCACGATGCTCCTTTCATTAAGCCCTCAAAGACAAAGCCCCACCTGCCTCTGAAGTCCGCCACCAACATCATAAACTACCTTTATCTTTACCATTAAGAGCCAGTTTTCTGTTCCTTTATTAGAATGTAACAACATTCTAATAAACATTTCTATGCTACTTAAAAATTGTATTCCAAGGGATTGGACAGATGGCCCAGCGGTTAAGGCGCTTGCCTGCAAAATCTAACAACCCAAGTTGATTTCCCAGTGCCCACATAGAGCCAGGTGCACCAGGTGGTGCATGCATCTGGAGTTCACTTGCAGTGGCTAGAAGCCCTGGCATATCAATTCTCTGTCTCTCTCTACTTGCAAATAAATAATTTTTTTTTAAAAAAAGGAAAAACGAGCTGGGTGTGCTAGAACATGCCTCTAAGTCCCCACTTGGGAAACTAAGGTAGAAGAGAGGACCATCAGGAGTCTGAGCTTAGCCTGGGCTACACAGTGAGTTCCATATCAGCCTGGGCTAGAATAAGCTCCTGTATCAAAAAAGAAAAAAAAAACCCACTATATTTGGATTTAATGAAACAGCATCTGGCTAATCTCACCACGGACTTAATCACTCATGTTGCTGTTCTCTCACCTCCCTAGTCGTTCTTTTGTTTTTGTTTTTTTTTAATTAAGAAAACTAAGAACTGCCATCAAGTGATAACATTGGGGAGGATGCTAGCTAGCCCGAGTTCCACATCCCTCCACAGCTCAGTACCTAAAGAATCCTGTCTTCAGGCCATAACTGCGCAGGATGCGCTCCGTGAAGGCACAAGTAGAGCCCTAAAAGGAAAGGGTATTGGGTGGTGTAATGATTAAACTAGAATCACCTCTGGGTGTGTCTGGGAGGGAATTCCCCTTGATTAGGTTAACAGAGGTGGGAAGACCCACCCTAAATGTGGGTGGGTTGGGGTCCTGGACTGAAGCAAGCAAGCAGGGCTTGGGCATTCATCCCTCTCTGCTTGCCAGCTGAGGATGCCATGTGACCAGCTCCTCATGCTCCTGGCATGGCATCAGGACGTGCCTTCCCTCAGACATGAAGCCACAATAAATCCTCCCTTAAGTTGCTTCTTGTGAGGTATTTGGTCACAATGGTGTGAAAGCCTCACCCCACCAACCCACCCCACAGACACTCACTCCTGGGTCCTTCCCTCACCTTCCCTTTGGTCCCAGTGACATGGATGACATTCAGACGGTTCAAGTCCTCCACCTAGGGAAGGGCAGACAAAGTCTCCAGCTCAGCCACAGGTCCCCCCAGAAAGTCCTGTGAAGAGAGGCTACAGGCTCACTCTCCCTTACCTGTAGCCCACTCCGTGCCAAGTATATCTCCATGGCTTCCAGCTGTGCCTGAGGATCGCCCCGTTGACGTTTCACCTGATCCAGGTAGCTAGCATTGGTCTGCAGGGTGTTGAGCATGCGCACAGCCTCCTGGCAACAACAGCCCCAGTTCACTAAAGATCCTTAGGGACAGAGACAACCCAGCCTACCCACCAGTGGCCAAGCCGGTGCATTAATTAGGACCACTGTGCCAACCTTTTGCCCCAGTCTACGATTAAGTAACGGGGAAAGAACAGTGGCATATTTCCAGCTCTGGCAAAGATGGGAGCCTGGAGCACTTCAGCCCCTCCCAGGGAGTGGCAAACACGGCAAAACTAACAGACCTCTCTTAGCTTCCTGCTCTGGCTGCCCAGGCTCTGTCTCCTCGCCCTTCATCCTTACAACCCTCCACAACCACACAGGACTAGAGCCAGGACCACAGATCACTAGGGTCTTAGAATTCTAAAATCCCAAACCCTGAGGTCTTTTGGAGTTTCACAATCTGGCCCTGAGAACAGCTGTTGATAGCTACTAGATCCAGAAGAGGAGGGGTGGAGGGAGGGAAGGTGTGTGTGCCCAGGTCCTACAGGTAGGCACAGCCTCAGGGGAGATGGCTTTGAAGATGGGAGTGGGAACAGGAAATAAGAAATGAGGATTTATGAACCTTTGCGGACTCACAGCATCGTGTATCAAACCCCTTGGGCATCAGATCCAGTGTCACCTATCCTAGGAGCCTCAAGACTGATTGGAAGCCTAACTCCCCTCAAACCGGTGCCACCGGCCTGGCTGGCATGAGGTTTTGGCCACTGGCAATTGGCTCCTGACACACCTGAAGACATTTTTCTGCTTTTCAGATTCTTGAACTCTTTACTGGCCACGATTCCTATCTGTCCCCCGCAGAGTCTTCTAAGTCTTGGACTTAGACCCCCACCCCCAGATCTATACTTCCAATCCGATCCTCTGAATTCCTTCTCCACTCCAACACCAGACTCGGGTCACCGGAACTTCTGATCCCCATTTGAGTCTCTAGATCTCCCGGTCCCATCACCGGTGCCCCTTTCCTTCTATCAAGAGGGCTCAGTTTCCAGTCCCTGTCCCCACCTGGGACTCCAGGATGTGCCCGCCCCTCGCCCTCCCGCCCCTTACCCTCCCCCCATCTCCTGCGCCCCCTTTAGCCGGCGGAGCCCGGATGCCGGGCAGCTCAGGCCCAGCCCACGTGTCAGAGCTCTAGGGCCCGCCAGAGACCTGATACTCCATGCCTGGCTCCAGCGGCGCGGGCCACGTGCTCAGCCCCCGCCGCGTCGTCGGAGCACACGGAGAAGCAGCTGCTAGAGACACAGCCGCGCGCAGGTGGCTCCGAGCACACGACATAGTCCCGGTGCCACGGCGAGCAGGCCGGGGCGGGCACTGCCCCACCTAGACGCGCCCCCTGCCGTCCACCAATCAGCGCCGTCCGAGGCTCACGCCTGCACCAATGAGAATCGCCCGCCTTTCTCGCGGCCATCTTTGTAAGGGGCAAGGCGCTGCTTCCGCCATGATTGTGAGGGGCGTCTCCTGGCTTAAAGGGACACGCCCTCCTAAGGACCGCTACACCGCGCGTCTTTAAATCAGCCGCCTTTCCCGCTGTTCCAGGTTGGAACTAACTCAACCCTGAAGGATGACGGCTGGAGCACGGCTTGCGCTCACGCAGTCCCAGCCCCGAAATGTCCCATCCTGGGAATACTGGAATACTGGACAGGCTTCCTGGAGGAAAGGATATCCGGCTCAGGCTTGCCCCTTTCTGGGAGGTTTGCGGGCTAAACCGGGCGGGCGGGGCGTGAGAAAGGCCTGAGCTGCAGGGAATTGCACTTCCATCTGGTTAGACCCAGTTGCTCCCCAGATGCTCTGTGAGCCAGGGTCTTGGAGCCCCAGCACTCGGGAGGCCGAGTGTTTTAAAAATTTTAATTATTTTATTTTTTTGTGAGGGAGAGAGAATATGGACATGCCATGGCGTCTTGCCACAGAAAATGGACTCCAGATACATGAGCCACTGGTGTAAGTGGCTTTATGTGTGTTGTGTAGAATTGAACCCAGATCATTAGGCTTTGCAAGCAAGCATTTTTAACCACTGAACCATCCAGCCCATACCCAAATTTATTTATTTATTTATTTGCATGTGCTCATGTGTGTGTTGTATATATAGGTGCATCAGGGTCTTTTGCCATTGCTGTCAAGCACCAGATGCATGCATCACTTTTTGCATCTGCCTCTGCATAAAGTCAGGTGAACCCCGAGCTGGTAGGCTTTGCAAGCAAGTACCGCTGAGCTGTCTCCCCAGTGCCCCATCTTTTCTTTTTGACAAGGTCTTCTATAACCCAGCCTGGACTTAAACTCACAGATTTCCTGCCTCCACCTCCTGAGTGCTGGGACCTTTTGGTCCATTTTTCTTTTTTCTTTTTAATATGTTTATTTATTATTTGAGAGACAGACACACAGAGAGAGGGAGAGACAGAGAATAGGCATGCCAGGGCCTTCCACCACTGCAAACAAACTCTAGATGTATGTACTATGTATCACTTACTTGAACCTGGGCCTTCAAGCTTGACAAGCAAGCGTTTTAACCACTTAATCATCTCCAGTCCTGCTTTTGGCCCATTTTTCTAATGTGTTTATCTGCTCTTTGTCAATTATGAAAGCTGTGGGGCCAGGGATGTAGCTCAGTGGTAGAGTATGTGCCTAACATTTGTGGAGTCCCTGAATTTGGTCCCAATAATAATAATGATGATGATGATGATGTAACAGCAATACTAATAATGAGATAAGAGCATGTGTGTCACAGATATCCGTGGTTGGCTCTGTCCTCTGTAGGAAAAGTATTTTTCTAGCTCTAATTAGATCTAGATCTAGATCTGTAAGAAGTGACACTGGGGGCTGGAGAGATGACAGCTGTTACATTGCTTGCCTGCAAAACCTAATGGCCCAAGTTTGATTCCCCAGTACCCTCATAAAGCCAGATGCATGGAGTGGTGGAGTGGTGCATGCATCTGGAGTGCATTTGCAGTGACTGGAGGCCCTGACACACCCATTCTCTATCTCTCTCTCTGTTTGCAAATAAATAAAAATATTTTAAAATAAAATAAAAAGAAAGAAGTGACGTTGGAAGCCAGGTGTGGTGGTGCACACCTTTAATTCTAGCACTCCTGAGGCTGAGGTAGGTGGATCACAAGTACAAGGCCAGCCTGGGGATACCGAGTGAGAGTGAGTTCCAGGTCAGCCTGGGCTTGAGTGAGCGCCTACCTGGGGGAGTGGGAAGGGAAGTGACCTTGGAGTTGAATGAGCTCCAGGGACAGACTCCCTCCTGTGGTGTAAATTGGAAGGTCCTGCTAGTCTACTTTCCAGGTCTTTGCACATCCTCCTTTCTCCCTTCTCCCTTCCCCTCCTTTCTTCTCTCTCTCTCTCTCTCTCTTTCTCTCTCTCTCTCTTTCTCTCTCTCTCTCTCTCTCTCTCTCTCTCTGTCTCTCTCTCTCTCTCTCTCATTCTTGTTTGAGACAGGGTCTAACTATGTAGCCTAGGCTGGTCTGAAACTCCCTATGTAGTCTAGGCTGGCCTCTAACAGTGATTCTCCTGCCTCAGGAATACAGTGTGTGAAATGATACCTGGATTAATTTCCTTGTCTTTGCCCTGATCAAAGAAGCAGAGCTCAGTGCTTCCCTCTACCTGCCACGAGCTGGTGGGCTCAGCCTCAGCTAGGGCTGGAAACAGAAAAACAGACATAGAGGACAAGAGACAAAAATCCCCATAGATCCAAACTGGTACCATCCAGTTGAAACAGGTAATTATTATTGGTGCCTGGGGCCTTGGGCAAGTCACCTGTGCCTTGGACCTGTGTTTATTCATGGTCCCCAAGGACAATTTTTATGACTTTCCATTTATTCTTACTGCAACAGGGTCTCATGAATCCCATGCTGACTTTCATATATATATATATATATGTATATATATATATATATATGTATATATATATATGTGTGTGTGTGTGTATAAAATTTATTTATTTATTTGCAAGCAAAGAGAGATAGAAGGAAGACAGAGATTAGGTGTGTCAAGACCTCTAGCCACTGCAAATGAACTCTAAATGTATGCGTCATTTTGTGCATCTGGCTTTACGTGTGTACTGGGGAATTGAACCTGAATCATTAGGCTTTGTAGGCAAGTACCTTAACCACTGAACCATCTCTCTAGCCCCTCAATTTTTTTTTTCCTTAAATTTTCAAGCAGCCAACGATAACCTTTAACTTCAGATCCTCCTTCCTCTACCACCTGAGTCTGGGATTATAAACACAGGCCTCTACACTCTTTTTTAGGCAATGCTGGGGCTTCAACCCAGGGCTCAACCAGGTGTAGTGGTACACTGGCCTTTAACTGCAGCACTTGAGGTGGAGGTGGTGGATCACAGTGAGTTCAAGGCCAGTTTGGGCAAGAGTGACACGTGGCCTTGAAAAAAACAAAACAAACCAAAAACCCAACAACCCCAGACTGTGTGTGCTAGGTACACTCTATTTATACTCACAGATATAGCCATCAACCTTGTGAAGGTTAATCAGTTCTATACCATTCCATGTGCCCTCCCCACCCCCCACCCATGCCAGGGCCTCACGCAGGCTAGGAAAGTGCTACTTGATTCCTTTTTTCTTTTTTTTCTTTTTTCTCTTTGTTTCTTTCTTTCATTTTATTTCATTTTATTTTCAAGACAGGGGTCTAACTGTAGCCCAGGCTGCACTGGAACTCACTCTGTAGCCCCAGGCTGATCTTAAACTCATGGAGATTTTCTACCTCAGCCTCCTGAATGGTGAGATTAAAGGTATGTTGCCACCATGCCTGGTTTACTCCTTTTTAAAAACAATTTTTGGGGGGCTAGGGAGATGGTCCAATGGTTAAAGGCACTTGCTTACAAAGCCTTCTGTCCTGGGTTCAATTCTCAGGTGTCTAGAGTTTGTTTGCAGTGGCAAGAGGCCCTGGCATGCCCATTCTCCCTTTCTATCTTTTCTGCTTGGATTGCATTAAGGGTGAATTCCCCACCTAGGCCCAAGCTTCAACAAAGAGGGGTCCTTTGTTGAAGTTCACACTTAGTATCAAAGGTCTAATCCTCTCAACACCTGAAGGGGCAGCAAATTATTCTTAACATATAGTGGGCCAAACTGAGGCACCAAGAGGTTATTCAACTAGCAGAAAGTCCCAGGAAAGGTAAGACAGAACGCTGAGTCTTGGCCAGGCATGGTGGCGCATTGAAGTGTGAAATGTGATTATGAAACATAGAGTGTGTTTGAAATAGAAAAATAGGGATATTTGTAAAGTAAAATGGCTAAATAAAAATGCTGGTTTTAAACTGCACACTTAAAGTCTGAGAAATAGCTGTGCCACAGGTCTGGAGAACACCAGATGTGCAACTGTCAGATAAAGCAGAAAAAGGCAGAGTTAAGTAACTGACTGCTCAATTGGATTCTGTAGAATGCTTACGCCCTAGGAATGTGGAAGGATAAGAATGATTAAACACTGAACATCTGCTCTAGCCTCAGCCTTAACCATTTATCTGGCTTTTGTAGAATGCTTGCGCAGGATGACTAAATTAACCAGCCTTAACCCCTGAAAAGCCCACTCGCGCCAAAATATGAACATATGAATAGACCAATGAGAAAATAGCCTGCAAAAGTTGTTACCTCTGTCCATAAAAAGGCTTGAGATCCTGCACTCGGTGCCGTGGCTCTCAGCTTACTGTGCCTTGCTGTGTGGCCATGGACCAGGTTTGAACCTGTTCAAATAAAGCGACCCTTGCATTTGCTCTGACTTGAGTCTCTGGTGGTCTGTCTTTGGGGGACCGGACCTTACAGCACACGCCTTTAATCTCAGCACTCAGGAGGCAGACGTAGGAGGATCACTGTGAATTTAAGGCCAGCCTGGGACTACAGAGTGAGTTCCAGGGCTAGAGTAAGACCCTACCTTGAAAAAAAAATAAAGAACTCTGGGTCTTGCAGGGCTTGATGGTGTAAACTGCTTTTAAAATATTTTATTTATTCATTTTCAAGCAGAGATTGAGAGAGAGAGAGAGAGAGAGAGCACACCAGGGCCACCACCTTGTGGGTCTGGCTTATGTGGATCCTGGGAAATTGAACCCAGGGCCTTAGGCACTGGAGGCAAATGCCTTAACCGCTGAGCCATCTCTCCAGCTGGTGTAAACTGCTTTTAATCCCAGCACTGGGGAGGCAGAGGTAAGAGGATCTCTGTGAGTTTGAGGTCAGTTTGGGACTACAGAGTAAATTCCAGGTCTGCCTGGGCTAGAGTGAGACCCTACCTTGAAAAACAAAAACAAAAACAAAAAAACCCCTCAGGGTCTGTTCTAGTTGTTTCCTCTGCAAAATTGACTCCTGGTCATTCTAGGACATTCTGGCCGTATTCTTTCCTTTCAGCATCTATCCTTTTGATTTTGAAGCAAGTGATTATATTATTATTTCAAAATAAATACTTTTCAAGAATGGTGGCACATCCCATTAAATCCAGCATTCAGTAGGCTAAGGTAGGAGAACAGCAGTGAATTTGAGGCCAGGCGGAGGCTACATTTTAGCCTAGGCTAGTGTGTGAATGCCTCAGGGGAAAAATGAGTATTGGATCAGATGTGGTGGTGCATGTCTTTAATCCCAGTACCCAAGAGGCAAAGCAAGAAGATCACCATGAGTTCAAGGCCACCCTGAGACTACACAGTGAATTCCGGGTCAGCCTGGGATAGAGGGAGGGCCTACCTGGAAAAAGCAGAGAAAAAATAAAAAATGAAAAAAAATGAGTGTTGGGGCTGAAGATCTAGCTCAGTTGGTAGAGTGTGTGCCCAGCATGCCCCATGCCTGGTTCAATCCCAGCTCCCTTTAAAATGGGTATGGTGCCTATAATCTCAGAATTTTGGAGGTAGAGGAAGAATTAGAAGTTCAAGATCATTCGTGGGTTTGAAGCCAGTGTGGACTACATGAGACCATGTCTCCAAAAGAAAGGAGGGGGAGGAATGGAGAGACTGCTCAGTGGTTAAGGCCTGCAAAGCCTAGCGACCCAGGTTAAACCCAGTACCCATGTAAAACTAAATGCACAAAGCATCAGATGCAACTGGAGTTTGTTTGCAGTGACTGGAAGCCCTGGCATACCTATTTTCTCTATCTCTGTTCTCTCTCTGCTTGCAAATAAATAAATAT